>JASTWL010000445.1:0-149975 GCA_035220575.1 Temnothorax rugatulus | reverse complement strand
CGGCTAACACCTTGTTGCTCAGTACTCGCTCGCGAGGATCGTGCTTGTATTTATGAGCACTCGTTGTCGACAGTATGTTCTTGTACTTTTGCATGTCGTCCTCCGTGTAGATCTCGTCATCGGGCAGTCTATTGAAGATCAACTCATAAATACCAGGTGTGCCAGCGTATCGTACGCCATTGATATAAATGTTATCCGCGTTGTCCACGTCAAAACGTTTATTGCCGAGCATCATTCCGTCCTGGCCGAAATAAACGCCGTATACGGTGTCTATCGATGGAAAGGAGCTCAAAAATTCCATTATGTACTTTTGGCCCAGTGGACCCAAGCGTTCTTGCAACGTTTGTAGAAATTTCTTCTCGGCCCTCCGCAGTCTCCAACTGCTTTCGTACGGTCGTCGCGATCGAGTCATCCGTGGTTTCGAAAACATCCGCGCTTGCGAGTGATTCGGGAATTTTTTGCACGGTTCCCACCGTCGCGAGTGGTGTGGAGGTTATCGGTAGTACTTTCGATCGATTAGATTTATGCGGTGTCGATGAGAGATCCAACCAGGAGTCTGATCGCTTCCTCTTTTTCGACGTCGCATCCTCCCAATCCTCCTCCTCCTCCTCCTCCACCTCCTTCTCCTGCTTCTCGCGCTGCTGAAATGGTAACGTTTTGATCCCCACGTCAGCGACGCTCTCCGGCTCTTCTTTCTTCACCGAGATCGAGTTGTCTGCGATCTTTTGCAGCGGCCCGATGAGAGGTTTAAAGTGTGTGTCTAACTCAATGTCCTTCACGATCTTACCGGTCTTCAAAGCGCGAAGTTTCTTACGAATTGAATCACTCGTTTTCGCAATCTCCTTCGCGATCTTCTCGCGCTTGCGAATATTCTCACTCCCGTCGATCGTGGCCATCGCGGAAAAAAAGCAGCGGTGTTAATCACACGTTTTTAACCCGACGAGGTATCGACAGCGACTGATCGCTTTTGTGGTATCGCGAACACGTTAAATCCTTTTCTGTACCGGCCGTTCGAAAGCGCGCTGTCCTTGTCTATCACTACGAATCCGTACTTGCGTTGCCAACAATCGTGACACAACGCACAAAATTCGTCGTACGACATGTCGGTATTTACGTGATCGTTGTACATGTGTTTCAGATTGGTACCATCCTGTTTGAACAGGATCAGTAGGTTCGCATTGTCACGTATCAGATGTTTAGGTATTCTCGCGTACGTCTGACAGAGATAGAAGCAGTCGACGCTCGAGTGTCTGCCCATTGAGAAGTACTCTCTCACAGCATCTTGCTTATCACACGCCACGTCATCGAAAACGAAGATTGAGTTTGGACGCGCATCACTCGGTGGAATGACGTCACTGTTGTTGGAAAACGTAAAGTAGCCGATTTCGTCGATCGACGTTAATACACTCTCCAAGTATCGATATTTCGGCTGCTGCAGATATTTCGAGTACACGTACACGTTCTTGAAACATACACCGTGCGGACTTTCCAGCAAGCTTATCAGAACGTTGGTTTTACCGCAATTCGAGGGGCCACAAATGATCGCGCGTATAGTAGTTGGTAGCATCACCCCATGCCTGCGCTTCTCCGCGTTGCCCGCCATCGACCGTAATCTGTCGTCGCAATTCGACACGCGAATCGTCAACGGTTGTCGCACGAATCTCATTTTTTCAGACTGTCGACTGGAGCTTCCGACGCCTATTTATAGGTGCGCGGAACCGCGAATCGCTCAGTAACAAAGATGTTCGTCCTGCTGTCGAGACCTTCCGATATCCGCGATTTGAGCGTCGAACAGCTACAATTTGTGCCGAAACCTGTTCTGCTGCGAATGTGCGGTGATTACATCCACTACGTGTGGGACAAGCTTTCGGAATATATAAAGACAGATTCAGAGGTTCAGACATATCGTCGCTGTTACGAGCATTACAATCAACCGTGGCAGCGAACGCACATCGACGGTCCCGCACCATTGATAAAGGATTGCGGCGAATGTCGCAAACGAAAATAGGCAAAGGCTTGTTAAATCGCGTGATAAACGCACTTCCGATTGAATTGCATATTCCCGGCTATCAATTTTGCGGTCCAGGAACTCGTTTACAAGAACGATTGGCGAGAGGCGATCAAGGTATTAATCCATTTGACGCGGCGTGTCGCGAGCACGATATAGCTTATTCGCGAAGCCGCGATCTCACCGGGAGACACACGGCGGATGAGATACTCGCTGCAGAAGCGCGAAAACGCATTACCGCAAGAGATTCGACTCTCGGCGAGAGAGCTGCCGCTACAGCCGTCTGGGCGACCATGAAGGCTAAGACGAAACTCGGAATGTGGGCTTGAAAACGAAGAAAATGAAAACGAAGACGAAGAAGAAGAAGAGAGCGGATCTGAAAAAACGGATACTTCCGGCGGCGAAACACGGTGGTATCTTGCCGATTCTACCGTTGATGGGAGTTCTCGGTTCGTTGGTCGGCGGAGAGGCAGGAGTCGCGAAGGCCGTGAACGATAACAAAGTCGCGCGGCGTCAGCTGGAAGAACTGAAACGTCACAATCGCGCCATGGAAGGTCACGGACTTTATCTCGCTCCATACAAACGCGGGCGTGGAGTTTCGAGTAAAAAAAAAAAAAAAATGTCAAGGAAACGTTCAAAATTCCGAAAGGTTGTAACTACCAACGTACAACTGCAACAACTTGCAAAGCGTATGCACATTCCATATTTTAGAGGTATTTTTATGCGTACTACCTTACCGACGGATGGAGTGCGTCGAAACGAGAGTGGCATCGTGAATTTGGATAACGCTGAGGGACCGGGCACTCACTGGGTGGCATACGCGAAGAGGGGAGATCGAGCCATATATTTCGACAGTTATGGTAATCTTCGACCGCCGAGAGAATTGGTGCTGTATCTAAAGAACAACGTGACGCAAATCGAGTACAATCGCACACCTTATCAACGATACGATCATAGCAATTGCGGACAACTGTGTCTGCGCTTTCTACAGACGGTTGACGATCAATTTAAAGCCTGGCGTTGCATTGTTTGAACTCAGTATTCATTCAGTATTCTTTCCCGTCGTGGATTTGAGCGACGACGATTACGAGCTCGGTCTGACAGATTTCGAAACCTATTACACGATACCGAATGTAAATTCTTCGAACAATAAATTCTACTTTGACGACAAGGAGATTACCATTCCCGAAGGGTCATACGAACTGCGTGACATACACACGTATTTGAAACAATCAATTTTACAATTGGAACAATCCAATAATATTGCGAGAAAGAAACATGTCGGCGAAGATGAAGAGTATCCGTTGATCATTCGAGCCAACAATACGATGAAGAGCGAGATCAAATGTGCTTATCGGGTAAATTTCACCAAACCGAACAACATTGGATCGCTGCTGGGATTTTCTGCGAATCGCGTGCTGGAGCCGCGACAATGGTACGAATCGGACGTACCGATAAATATCATTAGTGTAAACATCATTCGCATAGAGTGTAACGTGACCGCGGGCGCGTACAGCAACGACAAGTACGTGCACACGATACATGAGTTTTCGCCGAGTGTGCCACCAGGATATAAGATATCGGAAACGCCGGCGCAGATCATTTACCTTCCGATCACCGTACGGAGCATTACTGACCTAACGATTCGCGTCGTCGATCAGGACGGTCGATTGATTGATTTTCGCGGAGAAGAGATCACCGTTAGACTGCATGTGCGAAGACGACGACTGTGGTAAAACGTGAGATGCTCATACTGAACGAAGAAGTGGAGAAGGTGCGACAGACGAAAAACAAAATTGGAGAGACAATCCGATCGCCAAGAAAGAAGAAACTCACTGCGTCGAACGCTGAATTTTTGAGATCATTGGGTTTCGTCGTGCGAAATGGTCAACATCTTAAACATTGGAGGTGAACCAATCTTTGACGATAGCATCGTCAAGATTGAGACGCACACGTACAATCCGTACGCCAACACGATGTTTGAACACAACGATGAGATAAGAATACCCATACAACAGAAAGATTTATACACGTTGCCAAGCGAAAGCTTTCTCTACGTCGAAGGAAGATTGATAATAAATAAAAGGAATGACAACGAGTCTCAGGCAACGCTTGTAAATAATTGTGTATCCTTCATGTTCGATGAGATTCGATTTGAGCTCAACGGTGTGGAGATTGATCGCAACAAAAACGTTGGAATAACCAGTACCATCAAGAACTACATATCGCTATCGTATAACGATGCTCAACTCATGCGGAATGCTGGATGGGACGTTACATCGAGCATACTGGAAGGATACTTCAACTTTTTAGTACCGCTCAAGATGTGGCTGGGCTTTTGCGAGGATTACAAATGCGTGATTGTTAACGGTCGTCTAGAAATAGTTTTGAAACGTGCGAGTAGCGATAACAATTGCATTATAGGAGATCCGGCGACGGAGCCGAAAATCGAACTGTTTAAAGTACAGTGGCGAATGCCTCATGTTACGTTAAACGAGCTCAATAAACTGTCCTTGTTACGGACCTTGGGAAGCGGGCGATATCTTAGTGTCAGTTTTCGTTTGTGGGATCTGTACGAGTACCCCCTGTTGCAGAGCACAATCAAGCATTCGTGGGCTATCAAGACTGCGACTCAGCTAGAGAAGCCGCGATACGTTATTTTTGCGCTGCAGACCGGTCGCAAGAATATCATGTCTCAAAATGTTAGCATATTCGATGACTGTAATTTGACCAATATCAAGCTTTATCTAAACTCCGAATGTTATCCGTATGATGACTTGAACCTAGATTTTACTAAAAATCGATACGGCCTTCTTTTTGATATGTACGCGCGTTTTCGTAAAACTTATTACGGACGCGATAGCAGTGATACGCTTTGCAGCGTGTATACATTCCTGACGGAAGGACCTTTCGTTGTCATTGATTGCTCGCGACAAAACGAGTCTGTCAAGAGCGCCACCGTGGATGTGCGAATAGAATTTGACTGTAAAGAAAATGTACCTGCAAATACTACCGCCTATTGTCTCATCTTGCATGATCGCGTAATCGAATACTGCCCGTTATCTAATGTAGTGCGCAAACTCATATAAATCGCCATGTTGACAAATATTCCGATATAAGAGAAACAGATGTAGCGTGATACGGCATAGTACGGATCGTTTCTTCGTTGCATCATGATCGTGCCAACGTTTGTCGATCTGCAAGGATTCATCGTCGGGATGAAATTTGTCGTAAAGGAAGCAGCGGTGCTGAAAAACGGGACCGTTCTGGCGCATTACATCTTTACGCGCCCCATGCCGTGGAGTCTTCTCACAAAATCCGACAAGTCATGTGCTTCCTGGCTGATTGCAAATCACCATGGATTACCGTGCGATGAGGGAGACGTGCCATACGGTATGGTAAAACGCCTAATTACTTCAGCCGTGCTTGGTACAGGAGAGGATGACGAGATGCCGACTCTCGTGTACGTCAAGGGATGCCAGAAACAAGAATGGCTGGTGGATCTGCTTGAGAATTATGCGAAAGGAAATCTGATCATCGAGACTCTGGATGCGGATTACGAAGATATCAAATCTTTAAATAATCTAGATGTTACTAACACTATGCGATGTGGAAAACATGTTAAGAATTGCGCATTACAAAATGTATTAAAATTATTTAACTGGTGGTCGCGACGCCAGAAGAATTGGGATATTTAAAAAATAAATTATATATATAATTTTCACAATGCTTTATTTTCTTTTCCCCATTCCCATTAGTTTTTAGTGGTTTCCCTCTCCTAATTTCCCCCACCACATCATAATTTTGAAGGTAGGGTGTTGTCGCGTATATAATTGGTTCACTTTCCACTTCTTAGTCATTGGTATGATTTTTTATAACTTCTACGTAAGCAGCGCCGACATTGGTGCTTGAAAATGTTGAAGGAAGGGGAATTATTCCTTCCCTTCCCTTATAATTTTTCATCTGCGCGCGCCATCCGATTTTTCTAGAACGTTGCAAACGGAGTTAACGTTTTAACTAGTGTTACGAAGACAAAATCAATCAAGTCTCATCGTTCGAAGCGACAACTTCAACAGTGAAAAAAGTATATCTCTTACGGAGAAATAAGAACAATGGCTGGTCACAGTGAAGACGTAAATAATTCTGAGAAGTGGATGTTCACTCGCGATATTCCCGATAAGGGACTTCGCGGCTTCAAGGGAAGCAGCACAAGTATGAATTATTACGTACCATATCCTCGTGAAAAATCGGAACCTCGTTATACGCCTAAGCCTCGTGAAGTTTCATCGGACGAGCGCAAAACGAAAGTATTACTTTGGATAAATTTTTTAAAATTTATTTTTCTAATTTTATTAATTTATCCACTTAATTTTTTCTACAGTTTCAATAAATCGGAACCTCGTTATACACCTCGTATCTTGGGCAGACGATTTGCCCTGACAGTCACGGCTTACAAGTATTTAGATATCGGAATCAATGTGGGATCTACATCCTTTGTGGAATTGATTCTTGGCGACAATCGGGGAAATCAGATCGTGCTTCCTCATGCAACGTGGACAGCGATCATCGAAAGACGCATGGATATCGAACAACTCATGCAGTCGACTGTCGGTTTATCGCTGTCTATTCGAGATCTAATTATAGAAATTGTTAAAATGCGTGACGCTAATATTGTAAAACTTACGTTGTGCGATACATGCTTATACATGATACCTGCAACTATGTTATTTTTAATAAAAGGAAGTATAGGCTCTATAGACTAAAACAATATGAGTAGGTGAGGCAATTAGAGCCAAGCGCAGTAGTCAAAGCGCAAACAATTTGTAAAAATAAATGAATATATTAACGAACGTTTCGACACATTATTCGTGTCCTCTTCAGCGTTAAAAGTTACATAGTCAAAACGAAGATTTACAGGAACACACAAAAGTACAAAGCGCAGTCAATAGACAGAGTATAGAGCGCAGTCGAAATTAAATCGAACCAAGGATTTGAATCCAACGGATGTACCGCCGTTGAAAGCGCCGACATCCCGGAATGCAATCGCTCCACATCCATCGCATCACCGATCTCGCCCGGTTGAAAGACCAAGTGGGTAAAGGAAACGAAGTCCCGCCTATACCGTCAACGGAGTCACAATGTGTTAAGGGAGTAAATTATCCATTTTATCAAAATTCACTTACGGAGCAACCGCAACCAGAATACAGCACTGTAGCAACAGCCAAATTATCAAAATGTAACACGAACTTAACGGTTCGATACGTCGCGCGCAAGTGAGACACTGGTGAGAAGGTCAACATAATCCCAGTGTATACACCGAAGGAGGGGATAAACTATCGCATGTAGTTGTTCTAAATTTTTGACAGTCTCTCGATCACATTCAAATATGTATCCGGCAAACCCCCGCGTCAGTCTGCAAATTTAACCCGTTCGCCTGCCTTTTTATGCATATCATCTCCGAAACTAAACGTTTATAATAATAGGGTTCACTACATTCCAATCTATGCTCGGTTATGACAGAATGATTCGGAGTACTCCAATTAATATGATTGCGATGCTCCTTGATTCTTGTTTGTAATTGCCTACTAGTCTGGCCCACATAAGAAGCGTCGCAATCACTACAATCAATCTTATGTACTACGTTACATTTATTAGCCCGTGGGAGACTATCCTTATGCGCTTTGATGAATGTGCGCATCTTATTTAAGCTGTTATACGACAGTCTCACATTCAAATCACGCGTGGCGTTATTAAATTTCTCTGTAATCGTAGGGATATACGGTAAAGTAAAAAATGGACCAACCTCCTCTTCATCCTGTCTCACAATCGTGTTCGAGTCTCTGTTAAACAAAAACTTCAGACGTTCGCGTAAGATTCCAAAGATAAAGTCTAATGGGTAACAATTGTTGAGTAAGATTCCAATGGCCAGTCTAAGATTTTTTGCGTGCAAGGAAGGGTGCGACAACAAAAATGCCCTATCTATTAGGCCAATGGCCGTCCCTCTTTTTTGGCATACCGGATGCTGCGACATAAAATTTAGATATCTGCCGGAAAATGTTGGTTTATGGAACCAATCAAAGGTCAGCCTATTGTTATTCAATATCATCGTGATCTCCAAAAAATTCAACGTGTTGTTTTCACCGATCTCTATGGTAAATTTCAGCCTAGGATGGAAGGAGTTAAAAACATCTAATGTATGCTGCAACATCGCCGACGGTGCCGCGAGTGTTATGTCGTCAATGTATCTTTTATAAAACGGTGGGGTGTATTTTAAGGTGCAAAGAGCTATGGTTTCTAAATCTTGTAACACTATGTCAGCCGCCATGGGGAAAAGGGGTGAACCCATGGGGACACCAAAGGTTTGTTGATAAATTTTCCCATTAAACTTAAAATAAGTGGAATTCAATACAAGTCTGACAGCAATAAAAAACTCCGATTTAGGGATACTGCAAACTCTTGCAATAAATTTCCATCTGGCCGATATGCTGTCTAGTACCCTATCAATGGGTACATTCGTAAATAAGGAAACAACATCCAGTGAGATCAATTTATGGCCCTCATTAACGTGTGTGTTCGCAAGTTCTTCTACCAAATCGATGCTATTCCTTACAAAGCTGCGGGCTTTCGGAAAGCATTTAAACATTATGCGGTGGAGGAAGGAGGCCAGATTATATAAAGGGCTATTTATAGAGGATATAATAAGTCTAAAAGGACAATTCGGTTTGTGGATTTTTGGAAGTCCATATGCTCGCGGTAAAATCCCGTCGCTGCAATAAAGAGATCTATAAAATGATCCTGTAATATGATTCGCGTTCTTCCATCTCGTAAGTAATTCTCGTGAGCTTGAAATGAGTTTAATCGTGGGATCCGTCTTAATGGATATGTAAGTGTCTCTATCATCAAGCATGGTTTCAATTGCAGCAATGTATTTATCTTTGTCGAGCGCGACTGTTACGTTCCCCTTATCAGCCCTTGTGAGAATTAAATTCCTGTTATTATTAAGGAATTTTTTAGTTGTGGACAATAATTTAAGGATGTTGTTATTAAAATTGTTTCTGGGGAATGAAAAATTCGGAATATTGTTACATAGGCTGACCTTTGATTGGTTCCATAAACCAACATTTTCCGGCAGATATCTAAATTTTATGTCGCAGCATCCGGTATGCCAAAAAAGAGGGACGGCCATTGGCCTAATAGATAGGGCATTTTTGTTGTCGCACCCTTCCTTGCACGCAAAAAATCTTAGACTGGCCATTGGAATCTTACTCAACAATTGTTACCCATTAGACTTTATCTTTGGAATCTTACGCGAACGTCTGAAGTTTTTGTTTAACAGAGACTCGAACACGATTGTGAGACAGGATGAAGAGGAGGTTGGTCCATTTTTTACTTTACCGTATATCCCTACGATTACAGAGAAATTTAATAACGCCACGCGTGATTTGAATGTGAGACTGTCGTATAACAGCTTAAATAAGATGCGCACATTCATCAAAGCGCATAAGGATAGTCTCCCACGGGCTAATAAATGTAACGTAGTACATAAGATTGATTGTAGTGATTGCGACGCTTCTTATGTGGGCCAGACTAGTAGGCAATTACAAACAAGAATCAAGGAGCATCGCAATCATATTAATTGGAGTACTCCGAATCATTCTGTCATAACCGAGCATAGATTGGAATGTAGTGAACCCTATTATTATAAACGTTTAGTTTCGGAGATGATATGCATAAAAAGGCAGGCGAACGGGTTAAATTTGCAGACTGACGCGGGGGTTTGCCGGATACATATTTGAATGTGATCGAGAGACTGTCAAAAATTTAGAACAACTACATGCGATAGTTTATCCCCTCCTTCGGTGTATACACTGGGATTATGTTGACCTTCTCACCAGTGTCTCACTTGCGCGCGACGTATCGAACCGTTAAGTTCGTGTTACATTTTGATAATTTGGCTGTTGCTACAGTGCTGTATTCTGGTTGCGGTTGCTCCGTAAGTGAATTTTGATAAAATGGATAATTTACTCCCTTAACACATTGTGACTCCGTTGACGGTATAGGCGGGACTTCGTTTCCTTTACCCACTTGGTCTTTCAACCGGGCGAGATCGGTGATGCGATGGATGTGGAGCGATTGCATTCCGGGATGTCGGCGCTTTCAACGGCGGTACATCCGTTGGATTCAAATCCTTGGTTCGATTTAATTTCGACTGCGCTCTATACTCTGTCTACTGACTGCGCTTTGTACTTTTGTGTGTTCCTGTAAATCTTCGTTTTGACTATGTAACTTTTAACGCTGAAGAGGACACGAATAATGTGTCGAAACGTTCGTTAATATATTCATTTATTTTTACAAATTGTTTGCGCTTTGACTACTGCGCTTGGCTCTAATTGCCTCACCTACTCATATTATGTTATTTTTGTTTGAAATCGAACAACGTGTCGAACATGTATATTTCAATTTATGTCAAAATATACAGCATGTTAGTAATAAGTATAAACATTTTGTAACAATCTTGCGACAAAATCGTATCACGGATAAATGTCAGAAAAGTATTGAGTGAGGTGTCCGATGGAAGTTCGCTCATAGATTGCGAACTATTAGCTTTTGCCTTAGATAACATTGTATATGAAGCAAAAATGTAAATAATGAATAAAAATAGAATATTAACATAAATGGTGGTAAAATTATTTTTCAATCTATCTCTTCCGTTTTCATCCAACATTAGCCTCCTCTAATCTGTTTAAATTATATCTATATCTATATATATGTTGCGGTAATGTTCTTTTAATTATATAAACAATCTATTATAAATTTAAAGAATTAATAAAATTATTAAAATATTGATAAAAAACTTTTATTTAAAATAGAATAATCTCATCACGGCATGTACGAACTTGTTCGTTCCTGTCTTCCACTCTCATTTCCTCACTACGGGGACTCTATTGTTTGAGTCACGTAAAATATGGTTTTTGTTGGTTTTTTTTTGGAACGCAGACCTAGAAAAAAAAGGTCTTCGGCGCAATAATTATTTATTTATTTATTTATTTATTTATTTATTTATTTATTTATTTATTTATTTATTTATTTATTTATTTATTTATTTATTTATTTATTTATTTATTTATTTATTTATTTATTTATTTATTTATTTATTTATTTATTTATTTATTTATTTATTATTTATTTATTTATTTATTTATTTATTTATTTATTTATTATTTATTTATTTATTTATTTATTTATTTATTTATTTATTTATTTATTTATTTATTTATTTATTTATTTATTTATTTATTTATTTATTTATTTATTTATTTATCTATTTATCTATTTATCTATTTATCTATTTAATTTTCTTTTTATTAATCTATTTAATTTCTTATATATTTATTTTTTAATAAATAATAATTTCGTCGGCCTTAACTGGCAATAAATTTGATTTTTGACCGTGGGTTTTGGTCAGTTGATGTAAATTTTTTTTTTTTAAATTTACATCAACTGACCAAAACCCACGGTCGAAAATTAAATTTATTGCCAGTTAAGGCCGACGAAATTATTATTTATTAATTTATCACTGGCGGAAGAATTAACTTATTTCATTTATTTTTTAATTTATTCCCCTCCCCCGCCACCCACCACCCCTGCCCCCCACCACCCCCTGCCACCCATCACCCCTGCCACCCACCACCCCCCTGCCACCCACCACCCCCTGCCACCCACCACCCCCTGCCACCCACTACCCACCACCCCCTTCCCCCTCCACACCGTCATCCCCCTCCACGCCGATGACGTCATCCCCCCACCATTAGTGATTTAGAACCGGCATAGCCTATCTACTGCGACCGAATCGAGCCGATTGTTGCGTGTTTGCGAGATTCCGCACGGACAACTCTCCCTAGAACGTCTGTGACCGATGGCCTGGGCGCACGGCCAGGGCTAAAGGCAGATTTATAGAGGCTGCAACCGTTAACTTCTGCCGGAACCGGTAAAGATCAACATTGCGATTTCAATGCTTTAGTTTATACTAGAGTCTCAGTAACCGGTGATTTATGCTATAAATATAATATGATTTAACTTTATTCTGATTTATAGAGGTCGTAACTGTTAACGTGTGCCGGAAAATATAAAATTTAACACTGTGATTTCAATATTTTCAATTAAAGTCTTGAAAACTTGTGATTTATGCCATAACTGTAAAGTTAACTCAATTTCAACTTTCAGTGAATACGACAAACGATCAGACACGTATCGTGGGACGACGTGTGATTCCGTGCTACGTGAGCGACTATCGGAAGGGTCAGTAGAAACAGTGCTGCTCACTTTTCGCATTTAATCAAGAAATTTGCAATTATTCTTCAGGAATATACAATCGATCTCTTGTTAAAAGATCAATATACAAACAAGCAAGCAAGCAAACGAGCAAGCGCAACGTATCGTAGGTATGACAGGATTCATAACCTTCAATCACGCCAACTTTAGCGGTTAATTTCTTCTTTTAGACTCTAAAATTTAGAGCCACGAGCGATATTTTTTTCTTTTCAAACCTTTGTTTTTAGGCGAAATACGTTGGTTGAATATAAATTTTATTAAAATAAGTGAGAAAACCCGTACCTGCGCTATTATCAAAGTCTATAGTTTACTTCACATATGTACATACAAACAATATTTTATTTGTAGTACTAGTAGTAAATATTAGAACGCAACTAAAGTGAAAGAAAATTTTATATAATTACGTTCATCTTTCAGGTACGAATAAAAAATATGGAGATAATAAATAAAGACATTCAATTAATTACCTTGGTTGAAAGATTTCCACAGTTATATGATAAGAAAAATGTAAAGTATAAGGACCGAATAGCTGTGGAGAATGCGTGGCTATTTATAAGCGGAGAATTAAAAATACCAGGTAAGTATAATACACATAATATAATTATAAGTTAGAGAATCATATGTATTAAGTTAATGTACTTTATTTATTTCATTGTAAAATCACAAAATCTTACATATCTTTTATCATATTTTTATATATCTCTTATTACATTTAGGATGGTTTAAAGATAGTCAAACCAGGACTTTTGTTTTTATACAGAGAAATAATAGGACGCAAAACTTGACTTTGTACCACCTTAGTAATATAGGAATATAATGAAAGATATACATATATATGCTACAGACGGCTCTGTAACATAAAATTTTGTAACTTAATAAAAAATGAAGCCTATTAATTAACTACACACACACACACACGCACACACACACACACACACACACACACACACACATAGTTAATTATATAGGATTCTGTAAGTAAAAAAGTTATTTAATATAATGATACATATATGTAAATATATATATTTTTTCTTTCAGTCGCTGATTGTACTGCTCGATGGTTGTCATTACGCAATAGATTTTCTAAGGAAAGAAATAAAAAGATACCTTCAGGAGCAGCTAAGCAAACAGAATGGCCATTAATGAAGTATTTAACATTTTTACATACTGTGGTGAAGAAACGACGAACATTTGGTAATATTACAATGGAAGAGGAATCAAACTCTTTATCGGATATACAGGATTTTGATACTTATGAAGAAAATTCACAAAGCGTGACCGAAAATGACGATTGTACTGATTACGAGTATTTAACTGAATCAAGTAAATTGACTAAATTGAACTTTTTATATTTTCTAATGTGAATTTATATGATTTTAAAGTTGTTGAACGAATATTGCTTTTTATAAATAACTATAATAATATTGTAACCATTTTGCAGATTCTTGTACCGATGTACTAAGCGACTTGGAAGAATCTTTACCAATCTCAGATATTTTAAGCAAAAATACATTAGTTACAGAAAGACCCACAACACCTAACGTATTTGCATTTAAAGAGATTGCAGTATCGAGGTCATCTACACCAGAAAAACCTACAACACACAATACATCTACACCAAATAGATTTAGTCTACAAAGAAAATCTTCGCTTGTTGAAGAACAGTTAGGTAATACAGAAAGACCAACAACACCTAACGTACCTACATTTAAAGAGATTGCAACACCGAGGCCATCCACGCCAGAAAAACCTACAACACACAATACATCTACACCAAATAGATTTAGTCTAAAAAGAAAATCGCCTGTTGAAGAACAGTTAGGTAATGCTGTTGATGTTTTTAAAAGTTATGTTACTAAGAAAAATACCGTACATGCAGAAGATGAGTCCTTAAAATATTTTTGTGACTCCTTGTATGGAGATTTAAAGACTCTCAATAAAAAAGATTTAATTTCATGTAAAATTGACATTATGCAAGTAATTTCAAAGTATACAAAATAATATATATAATATTAAATTTTTTTTACATTTTCAAATTTTAAACAGATTAAATCCAAGTTTAGTTGTGAACAGTTTATTTTTAATTTCTAATGTCTTTCTACATTCAAATGTCTAGAAATTACAGATATAGAAGTAATAAAGAAGTTTAATTTTGAATACACGTTATTTGATCAAATATTGAAAGTTCATGTACAATCAGTTTCTTTGATTTTTTTATTTTATGGTATTTTTATACGAACAAACACAAAAATAATACATTTAAGTTTACTATTCGGATACATGGTTTTATTTAATAATCCACAGTTTATTACACAGTAATATATATATTTGTTATTCAGCATATTTAAGAATATAACATATTTTAAACAAGTGTTTTATATTAAAAAACATTAAGTGTCATATTAAAAAAGATATTTTATATTAAAAATTTTGTTTTATGTTTAAAAAACCTAAAAATATTTATTCTGGCATATATCCTCTAAAAATATAATCCCATTGCCAATGAACTGCTCCTTCATTGGAAAGATAGTTAGCCATACTATCCCGAAGTTCCATCACGTTTCTGGAAGCATTATTTGATCCTAAACGTCCTATTCTTTCAAAACTATCTACGTGATCATTTCTAAACATGCCTGGTGTAATGCTTCCATCAGGCTGAACATTATCAATAAAAAAGGATGGACAATACACTCTTTCATGAGCAGGAACTCTTTCTTCAGATATACGTAAAAAATTGTGTAAACACACAGTTGCTGCAACAATTTTCTCCACATTTTCCACATCAGCAATAATATTATTTCGCAATATTCGCCATCTTGATGATAAAATACCGAAAGCATTTTCAATCGTTCGCCATGCTCTTGACAATCGGTAATTATAAACTCTTTTATGAACGTCTAAATACTTTCCAGGGTACGGTCTCAGAATGTAAGGTTTCAACGGGAAAGCTTCATCTCCAACAAAGTAATGTGGAAACATAATGTTTGTATTCTGCAATACTGAATCGGCTGGTAATTTTATTATACCAGAGTCCAGTGCTCGTCCAAAGGCTGAGTCTTTGAAAACACCTCCATCACTTTGTGAACCATAGGATCCAATGTCCACAAGTGTAAATACGTAATCAGCGTCACAAACAGCCATCAATATAATGCTAAAACTTTTTTTGTAATTAAAATAGGAACTTCCAGATTTATTTGGAGCTTGAATAGTTATGTGCTTCCCGTCTATAGCACCACAACAGTTAGGAAGGTTCCATTCTTCATAAAATCTTTTACTCTTGTTTTGCCAATCTTCAATTGTTGGTATTTTTAAATAAATTGGAGAGAGAACTTCCCAGATAGCTGCACAAGTTTCACAAACAATTACATGTACAGTTGTTTTTCCTATCAAAAACGCCCACGCTACTACCTGCATATTGCAGCCATGTGCTAGGTAACTAAAAATAAATTTAATAGTAATTTATGTAAAATTATATATATGTATAATACTATATAATATATATATATATATATATATATATATATATATATATATATATAATATAATACTATACTGTATAATACTATATAATATATAATATATATATATATATATATATATATATATATATATATATATATAATATATGCATAACAAGTGACATTAGATAAAAAACAATAATTTATTATAATTTATAATATTTGTATACTTACAATAATGTAATAACAAGTCTATGTTCGGGACTTATTGTTTGTCGATTGCTGCGCTTAATTAATTTGTGTTTAATTAAATTTAATAATACATAGAAACTTTCTTGTGACATTCTTGTATATTTTATAAATTGTTCATTGTCAACACTCTTCATATCATAAAATAAATTATGAAAATGTCCTTTGGTAACTCTTTTTCTATTTATTGGGCGTACACCCCAACGACGTTTTCTTCTGTATGGCTTTGATGTTACGTTAGCAGCACAATAAGTTAAACCAAGGATTGTTATAAACATTGCACACACAATCATTTCACTTGAATCCATTTTTATTTCTTTGTTTAGAAAATTTATTGTGTAATGACAACCATCAAGCAGTACAATCAGCAACTGAAAGAAAAAAAATATATATTTACATATGTATTATTATTAAATCTAACTTTTTTACTTACAGAATCCTATATAGTTAATTAATAGGCTTTATTTTTTTATTAAGTTACAGAATTTTAAGTTACAGAGCCGTCTGTAGCATATATATTTCTGTATATCTTTCATTATATCCCTATATTATTAAGGTAGTACAAAGTCAAGTTTTGCGTCCTATTATTGCTCTGTATAAAAAAAGTCCTGGTTTGACTATCTTTAAACCATTCTAAATGTAATAAGAGATATATAAAAATATGATAAAAGATATGTAAGATTTTATGATTTTACAATGAAATAAATAAAGTATATTGACTTAATATATGATTCTCTAACTTATAATTATATTATGTGTATTATACTTACCTGGTATTTTTAATTCTCCGCTTATAAATAGCCACGCATTCTCTACAGCTATTCGGTCCTTATAGTTTATATTTTTCTTATCATATAAGTGTGGAAATCCTTCGACTAAGGTGATTAATTGAATATCTATTCTTTACCCTAATATTTTTTATTCGCACCTGAAAGATGAACGTAAATATATAAAATTTTCTTTCACTTTAGTTGCGTTCCAATATTTACTACTAGTCCTAAAAATAAAATAGCGTATGTACATATGTGAAGTAAACTATAGACTCTGATAATAGCGCAGATATGGGTTTTCTCACTAATTTTAATAAAATTTATATTCAACCGACGTATTTTCGCCTAAAAACAAAAGTTTGAAAAGAAAAAAGTATCGTTTGTGGCTCTAAAAGAAGAAATTAACCGCTAAAGTTGACGTGATTGAAGGTTATGAATCCTGTCGTACCTACGATACGTTGCGCTTGCTCGTTTGCTTGCTTGCCTGTTTGTATATTGATCTTTTAACAAGGGATCGATTGTATATTCCTGAAGAATAATTGTAAATTTCTTGATTAAATGCGAAAAGTGAGCAGCACTGTTTCTACTGACCCTTCCGATAGTCGCTCACGTAGCACGGAATCACACGTCGTCCCACGATACGTGTCTGGTCGTTTGTCGTATTCACTGAAAGTTGAAATTGAGTTAACTTTATAGTTATGACACACATACAATTATTGCACACATTGCACACACAATTATTTCACTTAAATCCATTTTTATTTAAAAAATTTTCAAATATTAATAAAGCCACTTTCTCGTATCAAGCGTATCACTTTCTCAAAAGATGAAATTATATCTTAAGTAAAGAACAGATTCCATGCATAAACTGGGCTGCCAAAATTACAGCTTAAGTTAATGGCTTCTAAATTATCGGCATATGGTTACAGCCTCTATAAATCAGCCTTAAAACCCGCAAAAGCTGGCGACCGTGACAGGACTAGCGGAGCGAAATCGTAAAGCGGAGCGGAGTCGCGTAGGCGCGTAGCGGTCGGTGAAATTCGTGAACCGATAGCGTTAAAAGCGTAAAAATTCCTGTCACGTATTGAAGCACGAGCGAAAAGAGTAGCGACCGTGAAAAGCGTGTGGAAAGAAGGACGACGCGTGTGAAAAACGCGAAACAACGTGCGGTCAGCGGAGGCGATATCGCGAACGCGAAAACGTATCGCGGTGTTGACAAATCGCGCCGAACACCGTACGGCGTTTCACGCGAGTTCGGAAAAGCGCGAGGAGAAAGACGGTTGGCGAAATAGGCAAAGAGTGCGCGCTACGGACAGAGAAGCAAAAGTGACGAAAGATGCGAGCGTAGAAAGACACGAAGGAGGGACTGACGCGAGAACACTGCAACAACGTGCGCCGTTAGAACGCGAAGGTCGTAGAGGCAAAACCGAGCGATCGATAACCGAATCGCGTAGAAGCGGGTACGAGTGTTCGCCGCGGAAATCCGGTATCGAAGCGTAGTAGACGAAGAGTGCGAGCGCGACGTAGCGGAGCGCGAAAAGAGAGTGAAAAGAGAAGTAAGAGCGCGGATAACCGAATGGGCGCGCGAACAAGGAAACACGGGTGACGAGTGCCGAAATAGCCTACCCGGTACACAGGGCATTAACCCACATGCACAATTGCATACTGAACGCAAAGGTACGTTCACACCGAGAGCAAAAATCGAACAAATAGAGAAAGATCCCTCGAGACAAGCGTAGATTCAAGCGATAGTGGACAAGCGAGTTGACGCGTGAGAGAAACGTCGTGACAACGTGCGCCGAGAGAACGCGAAGTCGTGACATCCGTAGCGGGAGAGACGCGGAGCGCGGCATTACCGAATCGCGTAAAAAGGGTACGGACGTTTCACGCGCACTCACACATCGGGAAAACGCGTAAAGAGGGCAAGCGGGAATTGAAATTCACGCGAGTGGAAGCCTGAGGGCCGACAAAACGCGAGTAAGAGTCGCGGACAGTGAAAAGCGATACGATTGTCAAAATCGAAAAGCGAAAAACGCACAGAATTTTTTTTTTACAAAACTAAAAGCCACGAGCTTCGCAGATGCGAGAAACCACGCGAAGCGTCACGCGAGAGTCGAATCGGTGAAAAGTCGGAGGACGCGCGGAACGTCGGTACCATGTACGCCAAATGAACACGAGATCGTAAAGCGAGTGTACAAGGACGAGCAAAGTCACGCGAGCGTGCGTTCTAAAATAAACGCGTTGAAAGGGTCGTGCGGACGTTACGAGCGTGTAGAGAGGAACCGAAGAGGATGTAGCGTAGATGCGTAAGAGCGTAGGGAGAGCGAAAGGTGAGGCAAGATAGGTCCGAAAACGGACAAGGCGCGCCGAGGGAAATCGACGCGTGGGAAATCGACGGGTGGCATGCCGAGGCTGCCGCGAACCCCGTCGCACTTGAGACTGAGATCCCAAGGACCGTTACCGGACGAGCGGCAGACGGTCACGGATAACAGAGAGGCGAACGCGAATATCGTAACGGATTTGCAAGAAACATTCACGATGGACGCGAATAAAGAACAAACAGGGCAACGTAATGAATTACTGTTGCCGGGAAACGCGAATAACGAAGACGCATCGGACGACCGAATCCTTGACTTGAGTCACGAGCGCGACGTTAACGTGAACGCGATCGTGCGACAAAATGCGGAATTACTGCAAGGAATACAGGAATTGACGGGCGAGCTAGAGATGATGAAGGCGCATTCGCACGACAGTCGACACCTCGCTGACAACAATCGTATCGGACGCGAACGATCGGTGTACGGTCAGCACGACGACAACGACGCCGGACAAAAAATCGATTCCCGCGGATACGACGACGAGCGTGTAGGACGTGAAGAGCCGCAAATGGCGAACGTCGGTGCGTTAGCCTTGCAATTGCCACAGCGAGCCCGTTTATCACGCGGCGGGTGGATAAAGAACCCGTTCGACGAACTGAAATACGTAGGGAAAACGGACAAACAAAACCCGATCAGATTCATTGAAAAGTTCGATAGACTGGCGGCGTACGAAGGCGTGCCGAAGGAGGAACAACTCTTCTACTTCGGGCGTTGCCTAAAGGGAGCCGCGAGCCAGTGGCACGAGATGCAACAGGCAGACGACATTTATGAGTTAAAACGCCTGTTTACCCAGCATTTCTGGGGATGTCAGGCACAAATGCGATTTCGGCAGCAGATTTACTTCGGCAAGTACAAGGGAGCGAATCAGGACGGTACGCTGACCGAATACGCATTGACAATTGCGCGACAAGCAAAGACGTTATTACCGCCAATGAGCGACGAGGAGATCGTTCAGACACTGCGGGAACACTTTGACGCGGAAATAGCGCGCGAGTTAAGACCATCCGTGGTGAGAACGGTCAACGAGATGATCGCGATGCTCGATACGATCGAGAACAAGCGCGAAACGCGTAGATTGCACGGGGAGGCGCGACGCGCGAATATGAGCGACTCGACGGGAAATCGTACGGCAAACGCGAATCAACATAGAACGACGAGTAGCAACACCGTGCGCGGAAGCAGCCGTGGATACGCGTACAGCAACGATCGTGGTAAAGAGAGGGATTACGGACGTCGTAACAATTCCGACGGGCGCGGCACGACGAACCCACGTAGGACAGCGTCGTATAACAATCCGCCAGCCTGGAGGAAGACCGAGGTGCCCACCAATCGTGAAAGGCGCGATAGAAACGGAAGCGCGGTGGACATAGTGGAATTGCCCGACAGCGACGATAGCGCGGGCAAGGCGAAGACGACGCGTTACACGCGAGAACGCGAGGAGCGCAATCGTCGGGACAAGCGTGGCGACGCGAAATGACGCGACAAGGATGACCGCAGGCAGAAGGATCGCGGAGGGCGAAAGTTGGCCGCGATCACGGCCACGGCACATCACCATGACCATGACAATAATCACGGCAAGGACAATAAACACGGACGTAACGAGGAAATTCCGAGGGAAACCGAGGAAAGTTCGCGTAGCGAGGAATCCGACCGTGAAGGGGAGGAAAACGACGCATACGCGGACAATAACAACGACGAGGTCGATGACGATCGGGAATGTTGCGCGATCACGCGCGAGTCACGCGAAAACAAGGTGACGAGCGACACGGCCAACAAGAGCGATAAACACGACGACGTAGCGGAATGCGGGCTGACGAAGGTCGAGGACAAGTACAATGACGATAGAGTAAACATCGAGGCGAGCGAGGTAAACGCTCCGGTGAACATAATGCGAACGCGTGAAATTATCAAGGAATTAGATCGCGACATAAAAGAGGCGCAAAAACGGAAAGTCGCACAACCGGACGTGCCGATGATAACAATGAAGTTCGGCACGTGCACAACGCGAGCACTGATAGACACGGGATCGGAGGTAACCGCGATGACCAAGACCTTTTACGAACAGCTGCGCGACGCGAACGAGCGGATCGAGGTCGTGCCGATAAAACGATTCACATTGCGGGGCGCATTCTCCGAACGCGGCTCCGTAATATCGCAGAAAGCGCGAATCAACTTCGAATACCGCGACGAGAGATACTCGCACGAATTTTACATCGTCGAACGATTGGTCGTGCTGGGCATCGACTTTCTGGTGAAATATCAGATGATGCTGGCGTGCGACGAGTCAATCGACGTGCGATTTCGCCATTCCGTCGCGCCACAATACCGCGTGAACGCGATGAAGCGTGACGAGGCCGAGGATCGTCTACAGGATATCCTAGATAGACACGCGAAGTTGTTCAACGACGAAATCGGGCTTGTCAATCACTACGAGCATAGGATCGAGATGGATATTAAACGACCGTTCAAACGCAAGACGTATCCCATCCCGGAAATCCACATGAACAGAGTCAGGGAGTACATTCGATATTTGGAACGCAAGGGTATAATAAGAAAGCAAGCGACGCAATATGTCAACCCACTGGTGGTGGTGATAAAAAAGAACGCGACATACGGCTGTGTCTGGACGCGCGCGAAGCGAATCGACACATGTCGAACGATCACGCGCAACCACCAACCATAGAGGAGATATTCCGGCGAATCGGGAAGAAAAAATTCTTCACCACGCTGGACGTGAGCAATGCCTTCTGGCAAGTACCGCTCGAGGAGGACTCGAAACAATATACGGGTTTCTTCTTTGACGGACAGACCTACGTGTTCGAGCGGATGCCGTTCGGCCTGAAGGCCAGCGGTGCGTCGTTCACGCGAGCGATGGACGCGGCGCTGGGAACGCAAGAATTTCTCCTCACTTATCTCGACGACGTGTTGATCGCATCCGACACCCTGGAGGAACACCTCTTCCACATCGAATGGGTACTCACGCAACTCGAGAAATACGGATTCCGCCTGAACAGACGGAAATGTGAATTCCTCAGGGAGGAGATAAAATTCCTGGGACACACCTTCAATGAGATCAAGGCAGAAATCAATGACGAAACAAGAGTGGCCATAGCGAATTTCGAAAGACCACAGACGAAAAAGCAGGTACAATCGTTCCTCGGTCTGATCAACTGGGACAGACGGTTCATCAAGATCATGGCGCGGATGACCAGATTGTTGGAGGAACTGCTGAAGAAGGGCCAGAAATTCGTGTGGACGAGCGAACGACAGAGAGCGTTCAACGAAATTAAACAGGCATTTCGCGAGGCACCGGATCTCTATCTCTTTCGCGCGAACGCGTAATACGAGATTTACGTGGACGCGGCGCGTACCGGGTTAGGCGCGCGTCTCTACCAGTATCAACCGGGTGCGGAGGAGAAGAGGGAGACGATAGGATACGCGAGTCGAAGCTTAAAGGGCGCGGAAATTAACTACACGATCACCGAGCTCGAATGCTTAGCAGTGGTGTGGACTTTGCGAAAATGGCACACGCTACTCATGGGTAGACACGTGCGCGTGCACACCGACCATCAGGCGTTGAAATTCTTGAGTACCTGCGTGCAGAATAACGCGCGAATAGCCCGCTGGTTTGCATTCCTCCAGGAATTCGACCTGGAGATCATCCATCTGCCGGGCAAGGAAAACGCGATAGCCGACGCTCTGTCGCGACGCGGAGCGAACGACGGCGACGGTACGGACGAGCAGACGGTGAAACGTATCGCCGTGATTGCGGAAATGACCGAGGGCCAAGACACCGCTTGTTGGTTGGACATAATTAGGCAGGCGCAAGCGAGCGAGGCGACGTTGCGGGAACGTATGCGGGCCGAGCCGAACGACGTGTACGAGCTTGACGGGCTGATACGCGTGCGGTGTCCGGGCGGCGGTAGAATCGCGTTACCGCGGGCGATAGCGTGGCGCGTGACCCGGGCGGCGCACAAGCTCCTGGTGCACTTCGGCACGGACAAGGTGCACGATTTCCTGCAGCGCTACTTCGACGGAACGAATTTCGCGCGCATAGCCAGAGACGTGGTGGCCTCGTGCGAGGTGTGCCAGGCCACCAAGTACTACACCCGAGCGACCGTGGGACGCGAGTATTACGATCTACCGGAAGCACCGGGACAAACGTTGTCCCTCGATATATTCGGCCCACTACCGGCGACGAGCCAGGGTGAAAAGTACGTGTTGGTCCTGATGGACCAATTCAGCAAATACGTGAAACTCTATCCGATGCGTGACCAGAAGCTCGATACGATAATCAATCAGCTGGATAACGGTTTCTTTCGCGAGATAGGCATACCCGAGACCGTGCTCACCGACAACGGCGGCCAGTTTCTCACGGCGAGATGGCGAGCGTACGGACGCGACAAGGGATTCAACGTGCGACGCACGTCCCCCTATAATCCCCAGTCGAATCCCGTGGAGTGGGTGATGCGAGAATTAGGCCGCATAATACGAGCGTACGCGAGTCAGCGGCAACGCGCGTGGAGCCGCATAGTCGAGCGAGTGGAGGAGGTGATCAACTACACGAGACACGCGTCGCACGGCTACACGCCGTGCGAACTCAACGACGGCGAAGACGGTCACTTGACGTCACTCGATCCGGCGTTAATTCCCCTCGTCGACGACGAGCAAGCGTGGGCGGACAAGATACAAGCGGCGCGAGAACGTCTAGCCGAAGCGGCGCGAAAGCGCAAGGTCCAGGCCGACAAGCACGGCACAGCGAAGTACCGGCCAGGCCGAGAGGTCTAGATAAAGCTGCACCGACGATCGGATGCGAGCCGCAAATTGACGAAGAAAATACACCTGGTGTACGAAGGACCGTATCGCGTACAACGAGTGATACGGCCAAACGCCTATCTGATCGAGGATCTAGACGGACAGACGCTGGGCGTGTTCAACGCGCGCCAGCTCAAGCCCAATCGTCTTCCCAGACTCTGAAATGACGGGGAGAGCGGGGAGGACGAGGATCCGGAGCAGAGTGGCGACGGCGAGGGTGACGTTGACGGCGACGACGGGCCGCGAGACAAATCCGACACGAAGAACGGGAAGACGCGAATGACACTACCGACGGAGAGGAGAGATACGGCGAACGCCGCGACGAACCTCCGGTAGACGACGACAGATGGCGCGATATTCTGAGTCGTCTGCTCGAGTCGGATAGCGAACAGGAGAGGAGGCGCGACGAGCGCCCGAGCGAGCCAATCAGAGAGCGCGAGACAAACGACTGGCGCGAGATTGTCGACCGTTACCTCGAGACGACGACGGACGACGAGGCTAGCGACACACGAACGCGAAACGACGATCGAGCGGGACGCGAGAATGGCCGTGAGATCATCCAACTGTCCGATTCGACCGACATCGAGGAACTCGGAGAGGAGATGCGACGAATGAACGCGCTGTTAAGGGACTGGAGCGACGAGGACAACGAGTCCACGGTAGATTACGAAGAATTCGCGAAGAGGCTACGACCGATGACGACAATACCGGCGAACAGCCTGAATAGCGTGACCAAAGATCTGTCGATCAAGACCGAGCCGGACAACGTGTGCGAGGACGCGCAGACCAACGTGCCGGAGAACGGCAAGACCGTGACGATCACGACGGCCCCGACGACGGAAACGAACGTCGAACCGCAAGCCCAATTGACGACGCCGGAAACGACGACGACAACGACGACGGCGGCGCGGGACGTCGAGGAGGACAACCGCAGCAGTGACGGCAGCGGAATTCTAAAGGGTACGAGAGGAAGAGCGACGAGCAACGGTACGCGAAAAAGAGTCTCGTTCCATGACGAACGCGCGAACGACGAAGCGAGCGAGGACGCGAACCGCGAGTGCGCGACCGGGAGCCGCGAGTGCGGACGCGAGACACGACGTATGACGGGGAGTGCGGTCGCGAGTGACGCAAGTACGCGAAAGCGAAAATGCGCGAGACGCGAGACCCAAGACCGCGGAGTCGAAACACGCGGAAGTCGCCGTAGCGCGACGTACGAGGGACCGACGTTGCGATCCAGCGTGGCCAAGGCCAACGCGACCGACCGGAAAAGGGCGAAACCGGCGGAATTCCGAGTAACCGTGCGTGTGCGGAAGCGCACGGAGATTGTGATCGCCGATAAGAAGCCGACGAGGCGCGCGAAAAAATCGGCCGAGCCAGAGGTGCGCGCAGCGAACCAGCAACAAAGGCGACGCGAACAACCGACGATCGCGATAGAAGCGCGCGTGCGCGACAGCGGCAGCGACGCCGACGGCGAAACGGTGCGTGACGTAAAACCGATCGGGCAACCGAACGAGACAGACGTGCGTGACGCGAACGATCGAACCGCGAGTGACAGATTGATAATAGTGCGTCACGACGCGAGACGCGCGGCGATACGCAAGGCGTACGGCAGTGCGTGTCGAGACGAAAGCCGCACAATGATGCCATACCAGCGACCACCGAGCACCGACGAGGACGGCGATATGTTGCGGCCATTCAGCGAAGCGGAACGGGCGCGACGAGACGACGCCATAAGAGCGATCGAGGAGGCGAACAGCATACTCGAGTCGCGACACCACTTGCGACAAACACTCGCCTACGGTGAAGCGTATACGGCACATTTGCCGATACTGGCACCCGACGACGAGGGCCAATTACGAGCCGACCTGGAGGCGAACTAGCCCGTGCGATGCGCAGCTGCGACGAGCAGTTGCGGCGAGCGTGGACACGATGCCGGGAGATACAGGTGAGAAACCCGATCGACGGCGGCACGATCGCCACGACAATGGTGACGGTCATGCAGAATCGGCACGACGACGAGCGACCGACCGCCCCATACCGATTACTGGTGGACGTCTACGAGGAAGACATCGACGTACACGCGTGCTTCTGCGAGGATTGCCAGCAGGACATGAGACGCCGAGCGGCGGCACGGGGAGAACGCGCGTGCCAGAGGGCCGATGAACCGCGACAGCAACGACGTAGTCGCGAGGACGGCAACGAGGGTGACGACGAGACACCGTCACCACACCAGCATCGACAACAACAGCGACCGGAAGAGCGCGAGGGTCAAACCGGACGTGAGATGGACGCGACAACGGTGACAGCCGACGACGGAGCGGCGAGACCGAGGCCGGAGGGCGGCGAGTACACCGACGACGAGACGGTCACGTCAAACGAAACCGATCAACCGAGCGAGACGGACGACAGTTGGGCGGAGAGTCGACAGCAAGACGACTAAGCGGTCGACGAAGACACAAAATCAAGCGTCACCGAATTGTGCGAGGCAGTGTTAAACGCCGGCGACGTAGCGGCCAGCGTAAAAACAAAGGCGGCGAGAAAGTCGACGAGCGGAGGCGCGACGCCGACCCGACTGACGGTGGCGACCACCACCACCATGACGACCACCGTGACGGCGCGAACGGACCCGTCAGCGGCGCGAGACAGCGCGACCGACGGCGACGGCCACGGCCGTGACCGCGAGGACGACGAGGAGGAGGACCAAGACCACGAGATCGACTGGGATGACGTCACGAGCTACGCGAGTGACGAATCGGACGGACGCCGGAGTCTCAAGTTTTCCCGGGAGACCACGAGCAGCTGCAGCACATGGATCACTTACGAGCGAGCCGAGCAGCGCAAAGCGACACAAGTGGCCCGCGTGACGAACCAGGGCCTCTTCCAGGTGGAAGACATAGAGAGGAGGGCGAAGCTAGCGGCCAAGAAACGCGACGCGCGACGACTGGCTGCATCCACGTCCACCCCGAAAAAGCGACAGTGACCGGCTGCGAAGACGAGCAAAAGCCGTTCTTCCAAGCCTCGCTCGAAGAACGCCTTGACGGGGAGTATGCAGCCGCCCGCTGCACGTGACCCGGACGGCGAGACACCACCATCGACGAGGGGCGCCATCGAGCTGACGCCGAGATTCAGGGCGGCCATCGGCGACATCCTGCACCTGCAGCGGATGTCGGGACCACTGGCGGTGACCCTGCCGAGGGAGCCGATGCTGCGGCTCACCCGCCACGTGATACCCGGCGACGACGGGGGCAAGGAGATGACCCACCGCCCGGCGGCCATCACCGGTGCCGGGGCGGCAGGCGGACAGGACGACGACAGCGGCGGCGGGGACGCCACCAGGGACGCCCACGACGGACGTTAGTCGTCGCAGCGAAAGATCCCCATGTAAATAGTTCCCCGTAGGATTAAGGTTTTGTAGAGTTAAGGCACATAGGCGTAGGAGGAAAATAAAAAGAAAAAAACAAAAAAAATATATATACATAAAAATAAAAAATAAAAACAATACATACATATAGATATATATCCCCGCTAGAATTAAGGATTAGCACGTAAGACCGCGTGAAGACGACACGCATTACGATTCGGGCGAACAACGGAACGCGCGAGCGGGAAGACTTTTTATTTGGCTACAGCCGACTGTGAAACGCGCGCGACATCCACCGGAACGAGTAGGATCCGAGAAGCCCGTACTCTGTATTTTATTTTCATTTTCCACGCAACGCGACGCGCGATACGAGCAAAGGTCAAAACAGCGTGAAGCGTATCAGGGACACGGACGCGTACCGCGAACAACGAACGAGCCGTTGAACGGGCGCACAGGACGGCCAGTGTCCGAAAACACGATACAGCGAACCGCGGCAGAACCGCGGTAAATACCGATACGCGCGGGTAGCGGACAAGGGCGTAGGCACGGAAATCCGCAGGGGCGAACGGACATCGGGTCCGGAGATCGCGAACCCGGGGTCGGCCCGGGGAATTTCCGGTACCGGCGCGTCAGGGGGGTCCCCGCGAGGGCGCCTGAGGGGCCCGCGTTACGAGCGAGCCAGCGGATCGCAAAGTAGTGATCCCGTGAGCCGAGCGCGACGCCGTTGCAGGGGTGACGTGTGACGGAGCGTAGAAGGTCACCCGCCGAGCCGCGACAGCGTGCGATCAGCGGATCGCAAAATAGCGATCCCGTGAGCCGAGCGCGACGCCGTTGCAGAGGTGACGTGTGACGGAGCGTAGAAGGTCACCCGCCGAGCCGCGACAGCGTGCGATCAGCGGATCGCAAAGTAGCGATCCCGCGAGTGGACGGCGATGCCGTTATGGGGGCGTAGCGCGGAAGGGCCCGAGAGGCCACCCACCTAGTTACAACCGTGTGGAGGCGCGGGAACGCGAAATCCTGATCCCGCGCACCGATCGCGAAACCAAGACGGGAGCGTACCGAGGGGAGGCCCGAGGTACGACACACCGAGCGACAGGGTCGGGCGACGTGCGGCACCCTGATTGGAGGACCCACGAGCGAAACCGCGCACGAGGCGGAGAGCGACTTGTGACGGGTCAGGAAAGACCCACCCGGCGATGGGAAGGCGATCGACCGGGCGCTTCGGCAGATGGGAAACCGGAAATAGCGCGGGGTCGATGTCGACCCAGTGTACGCGGCGAGGAACCGCGAGCGCCGAGCGCGAACAAAGATCATGTAAACATATCGCTTCGTCCGTGAGGAGTATTCGAGCGTGCCAGATAAGCGTAAGAGAAGGCAGACATCAATAAAGGCACGTTGAACGGGTGGTGTCGCGGACAAAGCGAAATGGTAAACAGCCAGGAATGCGGAAGCGTGCTGGCACGGCGTAGACAATGGGCCATTGTTCGGGCCGAGCGCGGCGATGCCGAGCACGGCGCGATCACGTGAACGTAACATCGAGCGGCTGACGCAATTGCGTGACTGCGGTCGGAGTGGGGCCAGGCAGTCGCGGCGATAAAAGGCAGCCGGGGCGAGGACTCGAGGAGTCTCTCGCGACGTCTGAGCGAATGCGGTCGTGTCACGGTTACGAACGACAACCGAGTGGAACTTTGAAATTTTCGGACGATCGAGATTTAGCGTGAGACGATCCCGCGGGCGATGCGTGAATTCGCCAACACGTTTACAACAACGCGTCACTGTACCCATTACGCGAAACGTGTATCGTAGAGTTCAGGAGATTGTAAAGCGAAAGCTAGAGAGAGAAGCTATCCGTACGTGCGGGCGCGAGAGATCCGAGTGCGGGCTTATCCATTGTATTTCTGAAACAGAGAAATAAATTATCATTCTACCTATTGTAAAACAATAGAGTTTTGATTACACAGACACTTACCTAAACGCGATAAAATACTTACCTGATTCCTTCGTTAATACTTACCTGCGGGTGTCCGCGAAGACTTCTCCCACGGCGACCCAGCGATCCAGAAGCGGCAGTCCGGTAGACGAGTTCCAGCAGGGGCGTATAGATTCCAGCGGTGCACAGCGGAAGTCCCCGACGACGGTCCGTCCCGAGACGACAAGTCCCACGGAGATCCGGCCAACGGGCGTCCGGAGCGAGGGCGACAGGGAACCTGAGAAGCAGAGATAAGGAGGGGAATTAGCGGAGTCAGCGAGCGGTCAGTCTGTGTCTGTTATACATATTACCTTTCTCGGTTGGCGAAGGTCAAAATCGAGTGGCGACCGTGATTATTATTGTTGATTATCGGGCGAGTGTGGTTGGACTAATCCTCCGTCCGGTCACAATATAAACTAACAAAAATACGTGACGCGACTTCCTCGCACAACGAGGGGCATAACAAGAGAAAACAATAACAACAACCTCCATGGAAAAAAGAAAAAAAAACAACATTATAGTACACATACAAGTAAACGCGAAAAACTTCAATTTGGAATCTCAGTTTTTCTTTTCCTACGGGGGGAGGGGTGTTGTGAGGCGGAAGTCGCCGTGCCGAACTGCTGACACCTAGCTGTCAGCGCATTCCCAAATATTGCCAAACTCTTCTGAGCTGGCACTCCGGGCATTGCCCGGTCACTCGCCCGGGAAGCAAAAGCGCTGACAGCTAAGTCAGCAACGCGGAAGCCGATACGAGAAGATAAAAGCCCGCCCTTCCGAGAAGCGGCGGGCAGTCAAGAAATAGAGAGCTCGAACCGCGTTACGTTAATCCGTACTTAATTATGTATCATACTTGTAATTAGGCCCGCAGTCAGGGCAGTGAAGTTAAGAACATATCTTGTATTCCTTCAAATAATATCTTTATTAAACGTCATTGAAATAAGAATCTCGCGAGTGTTTCTTCCTTCCTTCCGGCGGATCCAAAGAACCCAGTGCCGACCCAGAAACTCACAGTACGGCACAACACTACGTATTGTTACTCCGTCGGAAACTAAAATCGTGATTCTTTGTGCCAAGTCTAAGGTGGCCCCGTTACGCGCTATCTCTCTTCCCCCTTTTGAGTTCTGCGCTGCGTTGCTTCTCGCGAACTTGATGGCTTACGTCCGTCAAGTCCTGCGAGGACACATAGAAATCGATGAAGAGTATGCCTGGTCCGATGCCAGGCTAGTTCTGAATTGGATCCTCTCTTCCCCGCATCGATGGAGGACCTTCGTTCGTAATCGCGTGGCCAAAATTCAGGAAAAGACTCGGTCGCGGCTTGGGGCCACGTGGCTACCGAGTTCAATCCAGCCGATCACTGCTCGCGTGGACTCTTCCCGCGCGAGCTTGTCGCTAATGCAATGTGGTGGAGAGGCCCTGAGTGGCTGATAGACTTCGAGTCCCGCACCGAGCCTGTTAATCCTGAAGAGCCGATTCTATGCGAGGAGGAAAGGATCGTCGCACTCGTCGCGTGCGATACACCCAGCGCCATATCGCCCTTATTAGATAAATTTTCGTCGTCAGATAAGATTTGTAGGATAGTAGCGTATGTCCGAAGATTTACAAGTCGATCCAGGGCCCAACCGGTGCCTGCCACTGAGGCCGTGGACCAACTTGAAGCGCATTCGGCGTTATTAGTAATAGTAAAACTCGTTCAATCGGAATCCTTTCCCGAGGAGATTGATCGAATTAAATGGGGGAAGAGAGTGCCCAAGCCTCTCCTCAAACTCGCTCCGTTTCTAGACGCCGCGGGTATCCTCAGGGTGGGCGGCCGGCTCAGCCACTCGGGACTGAACTTCGAGGTCAAACACCCTGTACTGCTGCCTAACCGGCACAGACTCACCGAGCTTGTTATAGAGCAAGTGCATCGTGCACACTTGCATCCAGGCAGACGTACGCTCCAGTATCTGCTTGCTCAGCGTTATTGGATCCTCGGAGTACATCAAGCGATCAGACGAGTCCTCTCCGATTGCTACAGAGGCTTCCGAGCGAATCCCCGAGCTCTTCAACCCCCCATGGCCGACCTTCCGGCCGATAGGGTTAGCGCAGTCAAGCCGTTCTCCGTCAGCGGCGTGGACTTCGCAGGGCCGTTCTCGATAACCCCCCGCCGGGCTTGGGGAGTCTCTGCCTTCAAGGCTTATGTGTGCCTTTTCATCTGTTTCGCCGTTAAGGCAATCCATTTAGAAGTCGCTCTTTCGCTGTCCACAGACTCCTTTCTCGCTGCGCTGCGGCGCTTCGTGGCCCGACGCGGACGCTGCTCGCTGTTATACAGCGATTGCGGCACAAATTTCGTGGGAGCATCGCGAGAACTCGAACAGCACATGTGCCACGCAGCGGAGCGAGAAAGGATCAAATGGTCATTTAATCCCCCCTCTGTACCCCATTTCGGGGGCCTCTGGGAGGCGGGAGTCAAATCGTTTAAGACCCATCTTTGACGGGTGGTGGGGGATCAAACCCTATCGCTGGAAGAGTTCACGACGGTACTCGCGCAGATCGAGTCCGTCTTGAACTCTCGACCCCTCTGCCCGCTGAGCACCGATCCGTTGGATCTCGAAGTCCTCTCGCCCGGGGTATTTTCTAACTATGGAGCCCCTCGTGGCCGTCCCCTCGCCCGACCTGACTCCGCTGTCGACGAATCGCTTGGGTAGATGGCAGCTAGTACAGCGGATCCACCAAGACTTTTGGAAGCGCTGGCACCAGGAGTACCTTAGTACCCTGCAGCAGCGTCCCAAATGGTGGACCTCGACTCACCCGCTCACCGTGGGCTCGCTAGTGCTCATCAGGGACGATAACGCGCCTCCTTTGCGCTGGAAACGCGGTCGTGTGGAAGCGCTGCATTTAGGTAGCGATGGCGTCCCGCGCGTCGCCACGGTCCGGGTGGCGGACGGCTCGATTTCGCGGCCCCTAGTAAAGCTGTGCCCTCTGCCAATGGGCACACTACCGCGGGCGACCGACACTCACGGTTAAAAAATACAATAAGTTGTATTTTGGTGGGCGGTATGTTTGGCGCTCACATGTATATAGTGTAATATAGTAGTTGTCGCACATGTATATTATTGATATGGTTATTGATTCGCGTATATTCGTTGTAGGTTAGTCATTAAGCTCATAATCGTTAGAGCTTAATGATAGTCATTAAGCTCATAATCGTTAGAGTTACCGTCGGTAACAGCGAAGTCGTGATTTGGGACTCGCGCGAAACGTTGGCGGACCGCGACAGGTGTCAATATTCGCGCGACTCACCCGACTCGTGCTGCTCGCCCACGGGTGGCAGGCCCAATTATTGAGACAGTAGTACTTGCTCGCGCCGTACTTCCAGGAGCGCGAACCGAGAGTGTGCCGGAGCACTCGCACTCCCGTAAGAATCGCCGACGAAACAACTCCGAATACCAGCTACCATCGAGTACTCGTGGAAGTCGTTAGACCGTCGTGTGCCTGCTTGCCCGTTTTGCATGTTGCTTGCTGCTCTCTTGCTTGCCTGCCTGCTACTTTGTCTGCCTGCACTCCCCCGCTTGCTATCAAGGAGGATCACCCGAGAGGACAGACGAGAACGGCCGAGAGAACATCCCAGGAGGGCGCCGGGCTGCGATACGGTGAGTCGCTTCACATTTTGCCTTAATCGCTTTCGTTAACTCGCGAGGGGATTATCCCTCTGGTCCTTCGAATCACCCGTGTACAGGCCAATTGCAAATCCGGGGCGCGATAAATACCCCCCCGAGCATTTTATGATGTCTCGACATATTTTAATTCATTCAATTTTTATGATGTCGCGACATAATTTTAATTCCGGAGCTGGTGATTTTTATCCCACAATATTGGCAGCACTGGGTAAGTAGCGCCAACAGTTCTTACAGCTTGAATTCGATGTCTATGTGTCCCAGGTCGCCGATGACGAGTTCCAGATAGTGCGCTGCGAAGTTTTTGGTGTCTAGGTGTATAAATACTTTGAATTCGATGTCTTCGTGTCCCAGGTTACCGACGACGAGGTCCAGATAGTGCGCACCGTAGTTTTCGGTGTCTAGGTGTATTAATATTTTGAATTCGATGTCTACATGTTCCAGGATTTACTAAATGGCGAAACTTCCGAAAACGTCCGTGCTCAGATTTAGGTCAAACTTGTAAATAGGTTTTCGATAAAAAAGACATATACCAAAAGGATTTTTTGCGACTCTAAAGTTTAGCAACATTTTAAATATTTTTTTGAATTAACTCAGTATATTACGAGCGAACTAACTCATATTACAAACCAAAAGAGCTCTCAAGTAATGTAAACAACCATAAAGTCATACCAGTCAAAGTCATAACATAAACATCATTGGAGAAACTTCAGAAAATCAGAAACGTTGTAAACCCATGTGAAAATCTCGCGTGAAGAGTGTATGCGTGGAGGCAGTAGGTTCCGCCCCCCTGCGGGGGGCTCCACAACTTTTAAGCTAGACACATAGTGTGCCTTCAAAGTACATGCGTGGGCTTTCCACGCGTGGAAAGTTGTAAACCCATGTGACACCTTGTTTCGCGTGGAAAGTGTATGCGTGGAGGCAGTAGGTTCCGCCCCCCTGCGGAGGGCTCCACTATTATTAAACTAGACACATAGTGTCTTTGTCGCTGTCGCTATCGCTATCGCTATCGCCTATTGTGCAAGGGGCTTAAGATTGCCGGGAAAATCAACTCAAATAAGGTGATTTATCAAAATGACCATTTAGCATAATAAAATATGCATAATGACCGGAAAATTTGATTAATTCTTCTCTATTAATCATTTTGACCGAACAAATTGGGAATTATGCATATTAGAGGATTATTATGTATAATTCCCAATTTTTCATATTTCCCGTAACACATATATATATATATATATATATATATATATATATATATATATATATATATTGTAGCTACATTGTATTTTTAAGGACTGTCATTTTAATTCATTCAATTATGTGATATTTAATTCATTTACTCGATTATGTAGCTCTACTAAATTACAGTCCTTTGAATCTGAATCCTTTAAACGAAATTGGACAATTTGTTGAATTTAAGTTTATCAAATTTTGTCTTTCTTCCTATTTTTATCCGACACTATACTTGTCGTAACTTTTCGTTGGATCAAAAGGTTTCCATCTACTCGCTGGAAAAATATGTTTGTTCCTCTCGTATCATGATCTAAAATAACATAAAGGAGAATTATACAAAGTATTCTTTCAATCGTGATAAATACCTAAGTAAAATAAAATAACATGCCAACATTGTGATATATATATATTATATAACACTCCGACGATGGCCAGATCCATCCCAATAACTGAATGTGATCTCAATTTCTTCTTCCTTCAACGCGTTTTACTTTTTAGCCCATTCTTGCTTTAATTCTTCCCTAAGTTTATTTTCCTCCTCCTCCCTTTCCCTATCTGGCAAGAAACTTGTATCTACATCTGGATTTTTCTTATCTTCTTAATCGCCGGGCCATCAGATTGCACATTTTCTGCGGGGATTTTTTGGCATCTTTTCTTCGCCGCTAGCGCTCTTTCCTTTTCCTGCTCTTTTTCACGTTCCATCTATATCAAAGCATCAAATACACGTACAAAAACACAAATTATATGAGATAATCGGGATCATAAGAAGATCGTAAGAAATTACTTGTGACTCTTGTGAGTATCAGGACTTGTGAGATGTTCGCTCAATTTAACGGCGGCTTTTCTCTTCCATTCCGCGTGACCGACGGTACATGCCCATTTCGTGACATCTAGCCTTAACATCTTTGTGATATCGTCATCATTAGGATTTTCTTCGTATCCTATCTTCTGAAGAAGCCCATCGAAAATTCCTGATATGTATAACTAGATGACATTCAGAGCACTGAGCGGAAATCACATATGTATAAACCGGACATATAACATCGTGTTATTTTTACATTAATAGGAAAATTATTACACATTAACTCAATAAGCGTTGAACTTGCATACAGTGAATCTCGCGTTTTATGTAAAATGTTGTAAAAAAACCGGTAACCTAACCTATGTTTACGCGAGCGTTACTTCTGTAGTAACTTATGATACGATAATTCCTCCGCGTAAACGAGAGATTTTATAGTAACTACGATGATATCGTATAAGTTGTTACAGAAGTAATACTCACGTAAACAACTACTATAATTTCTGTCACATGTACTTAGTCACGTATAAAAGAGTCACGGTGCGGTCTCGCTTCGCGTGTACTTGACGCGATATGATATATATTATATATTATAGGATAATTACATGTAATATAAAACAATTACCTTGAATCGCGTACGCGACAAAGAGTCACGTATACTACGTTTACGCGAGCGTTACTTCTGTAGTAACTTACGATAATTCATCACTTGTTTACGCGGAGTAAATTATCGTAAGTTATATACAAATCCCGTTTACACGAAGAACAATCCCGTTCACGCGAACGAATTATCGTAAGTTACTACAGAAGTAACGCTCGCGTAAACGTAGTAACGGTCGGTCTCGCTCCACGCGTATTTGGTTGTCACTACCGTGTCTCTTGATGATAGGTTAAGACTGACTGTGACAGCGCGCTGAACGCACTGTCTGCACTGCACGCAGCACACACACGTATATTATACACTATCACTATCACACGGCGACGTTCACGATCGTCACTATTTCTAGGTTATTATTTATTAACTAACTGACAGCGCGCTGAACCCGTGAACCGGCTAACTGCACTAACTGCACTGAGCGCAGTACGCACACGTAATAATAACATATCGATTTCGAAACTGGCGATAGTAGCGCGCCAGTGTCGAAAAAGTGAAAGTGACATTTCTCTGATTCCTCTGATTAGTTGAGAGACGTCGGCGTTAGTAGAAAAGTATCTTAAAAATTTTTCACTCACATTTCGACTTTGCGTCGCAATATCTCCGCTCGTAGGGCACGTAGCGGAAAATGTTATAAGAGATACCCCCCCAATTCGAACCCCAAGCTATCGATCAAGCCTACTTAGAACTTGATCCGTTCACTCGTTATATGAGATCTCAACATCTCGAGTACTCGCAACCCGTCGCTTCGCGTAAAAGAGTCACGGTCGGTCTCGCTGCGCTGTGGTTTGACGCGAGACACTACCGTGTCTCTTGATTATTTTTATAAATTATAAATTTTATATTTCATAAGTCATCAACTACATATTTTTCTCTTTACTTTTTTTACTTTGTTTTTATTAACATTTTTTTTTATTGTTAATTACAGTTACGGATTGTCAAAATAGATGGCAAAGACTTAGAGAAAAATTTTCTCGTGAAAAGAAAAGAAGAGAACTAGAAACCCAAAGTGGCAGTGGAGCATCTACAAGACCTACGTTCTTATTATATAACAACATGAAATTTTTGGATTCTTTTGTTAAAAGCAGGAAGTAAGTTCTATTACCTTTCTATAAGATAAATTAGATTACATGCTTTTTTATTTTTATATATAACTAATTTTATAATATAATTGTTTTATATAATTAATTGTATAATTAACTTTTAGAACTTATACAAACATTATACCACGAGGAACACATTTTATTTCTAATATGCCAAAAACTGAAAGTATTTTACAAAAGAGTAAGCCAGTTGAAACTATTAATAGGTGAGTACAACTCATTTAGTGATAATTTAACAAAGCTTTAATTCTTTTGTTTGTAAGTTGCAAATAATGGTAAAATATTTACTGGTTTAGTCATAATTTTTTTACATAAACTAATAAATAATTATAATCTTTTCAGCATTTCTGCTCCATCTGAGGTGTTAAAATCTTTATCACCATTATCAATACTGTCATCTTCATCATCTGTATCTTCATCTCCATTCCTATCTTCAACCCTATCTTCATCGCCAAGTATTAATGAAAATTCGTCATTAATGCAATCATGCATAAAATCTACGCCAAATAATCAAGAAATTTCGTCAATTATAGTGCAACCATGCATAAAATCTACGCCAGAAAATAAAGTAATTTTGTCATCAATGCAACCATGCATAAAATCTATGCCAGGAAATAAAAAAAAAACAAAGCAAAAAATACAATTATTCAAGAAGCGGACGAAGTTGAAAAATCGTTTATGAATTTATCATTTGTTATGTCTCAACATTTCTCAGGTAAACAAAAAATGGATGAAGATGATGTTTTTGGTAGCACAATTGCATATCAATTACGTAAAATAGAAGAACCACGGAAGACACAATTAAAAGGAAAGATTATGAAGATTTTATATGAGTTTTAAAGATAATTTTTTATTACATCTTATAACAGTTATGTTAAAATCACATTAGGTTTGCTCTCTGTAGCTGAACTGGCTGCACTAGTTCAGAGTTTATCTTTTTCTTTCCAATGTGGAGTAAAAAAGATAAACTCTGAACTAGTGTAGCCAGTTCAGCTACAGAGAACAAACCTATTGATTCATGTCGAGACGGTTCTTGTTGTACAACTGCAGTAGGGTTTGCATAATTGCATACAAATATACAGCAATCTTAGAGCAATTGAATATTTTAAGTGCAAGTGAATATTTTAAGTCAAAATGTTAAGTTTGATTACATGGACAAAAGCATATAAAGACTGATAATTTTATTTTTTCTTAGTTATTACGTAATTTTGTCTGTGCACTAAAAGACTTATATTAAACGTTTTGTTTATTTAAATTTTTTTTAGTTTATTTGCTTTTTAATTTTATTTTCTATTACAAATAAAATAAGTATAAAATTTTTGTTTGCTTGAAAATAAACTTTTATTTATAACTTTAAGACGTATTAATGTGTTCAATGATAACAAATATTATTTTGTCCAAATGTATTAAAATTTTTACATTTTATTACAATCAAAACCAAAGTAAAAGTGATATTAAGTTATATGCATTGTTGCCACTTGTTTTACATTAATTATATATGTAATTCAGCACATAGATATGTATATTTTTGTACTTTTGATACAGAAATAAAAAAGTAAAAATTGTACTGGATATAGTATTTATTCGTATAACGTATGATACGTAGATCCTACATGTATACGTTCATATTGCCATGTAACTTCACCTGCGGATGATAGCAAATATTCAGTTAAAATGTCTCTTTGCTCGTATGCTTCGCGAGTTGCCCTATGTGCACTGCAAGGTCTTAGACGTTCTATTCCTTCGTTTTCATCTCTCCATCTTCCCGGTATTACTGTTCCCATATCATTATCATGATCGACAAAGTTTGTTGGGCAGTATGTTTGTTCACATGATGATTTTTTGGCGTTTTCAGTCATTAAAAAATTGTGTAAATTTACGCATGCTAAAACATATCGATCAACAGTTGATGGATGAGCACAAATTGGGCGACGAAGTATTCGCCATCTTGATACTAGAATACCAAAAGCATTTTCGATTGTACGTCTTGCACGTGATAAACGATAATTAAATGTACTTTTGTTATCGCTTAAATATCGACAAGAATAGGGACGCATAACATTTTTATGCAACTGAAAAGCCTCATCACCAACGACAAAATAGGGCAATTCTATATCACATTCAGGTAATTTCCTTGTTTCATGCGATATATTAAGTGTGCGATTATATAATGCTTTTCCAAATACTGATTTAGATAGAACACCAGCATCACAATCACTGCCAAAAGCACCTACGTCAACTACAGTGAACTTATACTCATGATCACATATAGCCATGAGTACTAAGCTAAAAGTCTTCTTATAATTAAAATATAAGCTCTCAGATTTTGGTGGTGCTTGTATCTGGATGTGCTTTCCATCCATTGCACCAATTGTGTTTGGAAAATTTCGTTGCCAAAAGCCCATGCTTATATTTTTCCACTCATTCAATGTTGGTGGATTAAGATACTTAGTACTAAGTACGTTTGAAATTATTTCGCATGTTTCCTTAACTATGGAATGAGCAGTTGATAATCCAATGCGATATGCTAATGCTATTGATGTCATTTAGTCACCTGTTGCAAGAAACCTATTTTCAAGAAAAAGGACTTTTTTATTATCTATCTATCTATCTATCTATCTATCTATCTATATATATAAGTACCGTCTTCTGTCTGTCTGTCTGTCTGTCTGTCTGTCTGTCTGTCTGTCTGTCTGTCTGTCTGTCTGTCTGTCTGACCGCGAACTACTCATTCGTTAGTGGACCGAATTTTTATCAAAAGTATATAAAATAGGGGTAGAATTTTCCGGGGAGTGCCATGATGTGTATAGTTTTTTGTTACCGATCTTTTTGGAAACCGGTTTTTCTAATTCTTCTAATTTTTCGGGAAATAATTGACCGAATTTCAAAGAATTGTATATGAAGTAGGGGTAGAATTTCCCGGGGGTTGCTATAAAGTGTATAATTTTTTCGTTACCGATTTTTTGGAAACCTGTTTGGAAATTATTCAAATTTCGAGAAATAATATAAGTATTAATTGACCGATTTTCTTGAAACCAGTGCCAAAATTTTTCTAATTTTTTGTTGATAATTTTGATGAAACTGGTACCAAAAGATTACTAATTTTATGGGGATGGCTACTATGGGGTTGAAAATTGGAGGTTTCATGGAGTTCTATTGGTGCTCATAAAATTAATGAGTGAGTTTGGGAAGAGGGGAATAGATTTTTCGCCCGCGCGACGCGTGCGCGGGCGAAAAATCTAGTAATTATATAGAATATTAATAACAAGGTTCAGAATTGAATTTATTTATACAATTACCTGAGTGTATTAATCAAACGCTGCTCTGGAGGCAAGGCTCGCCAATTAGATTTTTTTAAATATGGTCCTATCTTGCTTAATAATAAATTAAAAGTATCTTCATTCATTCGTGTATATTTAAAAAACATATCTGAATCTTGTTTCAATTCTTGAAAGAGGTGGTCAAAATCTCCTTGATAAAATCTTAATGTATTAATTGGACGACACCACCATCTTCTCTTATGTTTTTTTAATAGACGACGTCGACGACGTCTGTATAAAATATAACTCAAACATGACAAAGCACATAACTCTTCAGCTTCCATATTTCAATTTTTAGATTTTTCAGAGCATATGTCCAGCAATACGGATTGCACAATATAATATTACAAATCCACGGAATATATATACATGTCAATTTAATAATATTTGTTCTACAGTGACGATTGAACGTTTTCTTTACGACGCTGCATATGCGTACACATATAAAGATACATTTGTGTAGCACTTTTCTTATTAGATATGTGATTGGTTCATTTCTTTATGCATATGGTTATGCAGCTATGCAAACTTCGTCTGAATTGACCCTTATTATGGTTATGATTGTACATATGCTTATGGGCTTATGCAAGTTTGTGTGGATATAGCTTTACGAGCGACTATTAATAGCCTTATTATCCTCATGAGTGAATATTATTTGTGTTCTGCTGTATATGTAATTGTAGTGTTATATATATTGTCTGTTTTTTATTGTAATCAATATTTATTGCTGGCAATGAATAAATGAGTGTGTCACAATCTGATGTTTATTGTGAGATCAGGATCGTAGATTGGATAAATCTTAATTAGAGGCTCATATTAGTTATATATTTGCACTATTATTTGCACCATTATTTATTTTTCAAGTATATATGTACAGAGACTTATTCTAACCTTACAGGTTATGTGTGTTCTTGTTGGCAGTAAATATTATACTATGTTGAAACTTATTTTCTTGTGATTTGTCTAAATACGGTTAGGTCCAGCATATGTTGCACATTTTTGCACGTGGACCGATTATATGAGATTTTAATTATCTAATGATAATGTTACCTGTTTGTTATCTGATTGGTATTACATTACCGCGTGCAGGCGTGTTGGAATTGTATCTGTGTACCTTTATGTACATTTATAGGATCACATAAGGGAACGAAGAAATAAAACAGATTTGACAATTGATGCCTTTTATTAATTATTAATTATTTATTTGCAATATTTACATTATTTTCTATTGAATCGGACCTCTCCGTTCTGTTAAATGTTTTTGATACTTTATTTATTTATTCACTTGTAATATACATGCACCTATCCTTACTCACTTAATTATAATGACAACGTACACGATATAATTTTATTTATTATTAATTATTGTTGCTAATCCAACCGTGCGAGGTTGCGAGCGATCTTGTCACCTATGAACATGAGTTGTAAGATGGACAACCTGTCTGCTCGAATCTAGGGAATTTTAGCCTTAAGGCTGATTCACATGTGCTGAGTAGCACGCATAATACTTTTGGGAATTTGCGTATAAATAATAATTTTCTTGCAGATTTGTTGATCCTTTGTGGAATATTGATATTGATAAGTAAATTTTCGTCATTATTATTATGTTACATATCAAACGATATATACATGTTCTGGGGGTCGATCATGAAACTTTTCCCCTAGCGTGAATTGTGAAAAGTGAAATTTGAACGGTGAAAAATGAAACTGTTCCGTGAAACGTGAAATCACGTGAAATTGAAATCGAAATGGCTGCTGCATCGCGGCGAGAATAAGCTCTAAAGAATACCCTCTAAATATTTTATACATGTAGAAGATATAGTTGTTTAACTTATTAATTTTTGTGTGATTTAATCTGTCGCAGATTGATAGAAAGTTCTGCACCCGATGATAATGAACCGGAGCCACTCAAGGAACCACCTCCGCCTCCACCACCTGACGACGACAGAATGTCTCTGAGTCCTTTAAGTTCGGGAGATGAAAAAATCGAGGAAGTGAGTTTTTATTATGTGAAATATAGTATCCATTGTATATATGCCTATTTTAATCATATTTTCTTGACAGGTAATAGCGTAGACTGAACCATCGAATCAACTATATCCGGCAACTGGTTACCCAGGACATTTGACTCGCTATCCCTCTAATGACGTTATAATTGGCCGCAACCGACGCAATATCCTTATCCTTATGGAACGACCTATTTACAGAGTCATTATCAACCTAATACGGCATCTTAGTCGGCAACAATTGGAAATCATCAAGGAACAAATTATTATTCTTCTTTTCAATCTCGGTTACATGCTATGGCAAACTATAACATCACAAAAGATCCACAGGTAAGATTTATTATTACGTAGACGTATAAAACTGACCTTTGCATTTTGCGGCGCGGATTATATGACGAGAGGCGCGCAGCGCGGGCAGCAGCACAATATCGATCGGCGGGATAGTTCGGCGCGCGCCCGCTACGCGGCGCATCGCCGGCAGATTCACTCGTAAGGAAGGTTCGACACCGATCCCTATATCTAGGGCAGCTCAGCGGGGCTTCTCCAGCTTCAAGCTCACCAGTCAGGGCGTGCTAGTACCCGGGCCCCTGACATAACCATCTTTTGAGACGAAGTGTGCTCTCTAAGGCCTTCGTTAGATACGGAGCGTTGCTCTCCTCAGGGCCTCCGTTTATACCTGCTTTGCAGGGCATTAACTTCCTGTGGTAAGAGTCGACAGACACCCTGCCGCAGAAGGTTTCCTGGGTCATTAGCTCATCGGACTACACCGCATCCGGTAGAGACCAAGGCGCTGCGTTTTCCAAGTCCGATCCCGACTCCGATTCCTGTACCTGGGGCCAAGACGGAGGGTCTGTTCCTGATCTCCAAGATGGATACTTTCCTCCCGTGAAAGCCACACCGTTCCTGATCTCCAAGGTGGATACTTTCCTCCCGTGAAAGCTATACCTCATCGACCGGCCAAACCCGAGTTCCACGCATCCGGCTCCAACTCCGAGCACTCTGTGGTGACGCACATACTGGCCTCGTCTTCAAGACTCCTCCCCGATCTCGGCCTCCTCGAATCTAATTATTCGGGACGAACAACACGCAACACACCACATTAACACTACACACGAATCTCCTACACAGTCACGCACGTCCACGTATTCGTACACAACAGAGAATTATACTGTAAATAGAGCATGAATAAATAGAGCGAGATTTTACCTAACTGAACGATTCGTTATTGTGGGAACCGACGCACCTTCACCCGACATCCTAACCTAACACCACATAAGTAATAAGTAAAAACAAGAACAAGAACATAAAATTATGCACTGTAGACTTCTTTCTGATCTTTTAAATATATGTGTATCATTATAATAAAAATATAGAAGTTTTCATTACTTTGTTGGCGAAGATATAAATATATCCATTGCACGTCTCATTTGTCGTAATTCAATCAGTGTAGATTGTTGCACTTCCAAACACCGCCTTTGAATATATAGTTCTTCTTTTTTTAATTGTATTTTTTCTTTTTGAAGATTAACCATTTCAACTGACATTGATTTAATTTCTGATTCTGAAATGTAAAATAAAAAAAAATTGAGCTGTATTAATATTTGTATATGCTATTTTATTTATTCAAGTATAACTATTTTCTGTTACAAACCTTTATTTAAAGCTGCATTGCTTGTACGTAGCTTTTTATGAGTTGGCAAATAATCTGTATAACATTGTGGTTCTGGTGTCAGTATATTGTCTAGATTATTTAGATTATTTAGATAAGGAAGCATGTCTTCCTGACTACAACTTGCGTCTTGATCTAAATTTAATCCCCCTTGTGGAATATTTTCAAGACCTGCCGCTTCTGGCGTTAAAAAATCTAATAACTCTTCTTCCAACGGGGACATATCTATTTTCATCGGAGATCCTCCCCCTGTTCCTGATTGATAACTTCTTCGCTTTGTCTCTTTTTTTAATACATACATCTTCCAGTCTTTCCATGTCTACAAAATATAAAATACAAATGTCTACAAATATTAAACTTTTTTTGTAATGTATTTATGTTTTATAGAGATTTCTTTCTTATTTACGTATAATAATCAATTCTTGTTTAATCTACAGTGATATAATTTATAATATAGCATATATATTTTTCCAAAATTAAAATAATATTAGTTTATTATTATTTCATTCAGATATATTACAATGTAAAAATAAATATATTTTAAAATATATATATTTAATAAATTTCTCTTCATAAACATTTTACTAAGAAAAATTGTAGTTACAAACAAAAATCATTTAAGCATTTTTAAAGATTCTGTTTAAATAAAATATATATTAATACAAATCAATGTAAGAAATTATATTATTTAATAACATACAAAAATTAAATTATTTACTATACTTTAATAATATTGATATCATAGTGTAAAAATTAACTATACCTTAAACCATTCGGAACTGGATTTAATGGGACCTTTATTGGCCATGTTAATTGTCATCGCCATGTCCTCTAATAATTGTTTCTAAAATTTTGAAGCTACATTTAGTACAATTACAGTATATTTATGTAATGTAACATCATGAATAATATATTTTTAAATAAACAGCCGTAAAATAAATGTAATAAACACATTTAGCATGCCAGTTTATGTGCAGGCGCGTGACTAGGCTTTGTTTTATATTGACTTTACGGCTGTTTATTAACTGTCAAGGGAAAGAGATAGACTTCGGAGTATTTTTGAAGTATGCTGAAGTGATCTGAAGTGATCTGAAGTGTTACTGTATGCAAATTAAATATATTTCTATTTAGACATATGGCACGCAAGAATCTTCAGTAGATATATCATTTCTCGCCTCTGACGATCTAACATCGATCACGACGAGAGCTCTGTAGTGCGATACTGTAACTCTCGAGTTACATACAACGTTATCGCCATTTAACTTTACGACTAATGAAAAAAAAAAGAATAAAGGACCCTGCACTAATTATATAGGAAATGGGATCTCGGTAAAATCGACTAATTTTTCAATATATTGTAGCTTATAAGCTATAGCTAGTCAAACACGAAAAATTCGGGCTTTTTTTCATGTTTGACTAACTGTAGCTCAAAAATGGTTTATAATATAGTTTTGAGCTCATTACATTTTTTTGTTTAGTAGGTCATAAGACTCATAAGCTACAACATATTGAAAAATTAGCTGATTTTACCGAGATCCTATTTTCTATGTAATTAATGTGGGGTCCTTTGTTTTGTCATTTAAAATGTTTTGCCATTGTAAAAATGTTTTATTTATTATTTAATCTAGTACCAAATTATTTTTGCATTTAATTGTAAAAAATATAACTTTTCTTAAGACCGGTTATGTTTGGCGCTCGCATGTAAATATCTGTACATACGTTTCGATTAGTTGATAAGTCATTCTTCACTTGAATTGCGTTAGTTCTAAGTCGTTGCATTGCATCACATTTGCGTATCGTTTGAGCCGTTACCGTCGGTAACGGCAATTCCGTGTTCATAGACTCGCGCGAAACGTTGGCGGGCCGTGATCGGATTGTCAATTTTCGCGTGACTCACCCGACTCGTGCTGCCGCCCGCGGGTGGCATCCCTAATTGTGGAAGTTGGTACTCGCTCGCGCCGTACTTACAGGAGCGCGAGCCGGAGAGTGCCGGAGCACTCACTCATCGTCCGTACGTGGTCGCATACACTCGTATAGAGCAGCCATCCACCAGTGCACTAGTTTTCGCTTGCCTGCCTGTTTTGCTCTGTTCGCCCGCTGCCTGACTGCTTGCTCCTTTCTTGTTTGCCTGCTTGCTCCCCCCGCTACAAGGAGAGCTCATACCGGACGGAAGGACGACCTCCACAGCCAGCCGGGCAACGATACGGTGAGTCACACGCTTTCATTTAATTTCGTTGTATTCGTGAGGGAACGGTCCCTCTGGTCCTTCGAACCACCCGGGCTACAGACCAATCGCGAATCCGGGGAGCGCCTAATATCCCCCCGAGCATTGGTCCTTTGAGCCGGATATAAAATCGCGTTAGAGAACTCCGCCGACGTTTTGTGCGAGTCGCCTAATCTGCGTTAATTGTTCGCCAATTATATCGAATAATCGGCGCGTGCACGCTTGCACCGCGTGATCGCTCTCTCGCTCGCACGTCGCATCGCCCGTCGCGGCGAAGACATCCGCGTGATATAGTTTCGATTGCGCGTGCCATTATTTCGATCAGGTTCTCGCTGCATATTCGTTGCACCCTCATTAGTAAAGTCGAATAATCGGCGCGTGCCTGCTCACAGCGCGTAATCGCTCGCACGCTCGCACCGCGTGATCGCTCTCTCGCTCGCACGTCGCATCGGCGCGTCGCGGCGAAGACATTCGCGTGATATAGCTTCGCACGCGTGCCATTATTCGACCAATTCGCTATCGTCTTGTATGATCGGTGCGTGCACGTTGCACCCCGCGCGATCTCTCTCGTCCTTCGTCGCATTCGGCACGTCGAGACGAAGATATCCGTAACTCGTTCGCTTGCGCGCGCGCCATCATAATGATATCTCTCTCGCCGATCGCTGCATAATCGTTGCAGCACGCATTGTTAAGTCGGGGTAATCGACGCGTGCATATTCAACCAGCGTGATCTCTCTCGTCCTTTGTCGCATTCGGCACGTCGTGACGAAGATATCCGCAGATCGTAGTTCATTTCACGCGCGCCATTACTCCGAAATTTCGCATAAGTGTTGCGGGTTTCATCGTGAAATCTAATTTTGCGAAAGGCGATCGAATATTCGAGAATATTCCATCGCCTTCGAGCACTTGCTCGAACTCGAGCCGTCCGCCCCCCCCCCCTCCCCCTCGACCTTGGCGAGCGGCGCGGTACTTTCGCCTATTATTCCCGTTGTTTTGGCCTCCGCATTCCGCTGCGAGACACATTTCGTACATTGTTATTGCTGGCTGCCATCTCCTGAACTTCGTCGACGTGGTGTATTGTCGTTCTCGGTAAATCTACTTCAGCTTCAACATGAATAGGGGAAGCAAAACGTGACGTGAACTGTGCGTTCGACGCATGCGAGAAATACATCAATATTCGATATTCGCGGTGGACAACGAGGCTATGAGGCCAAACTTTATAGTTCGTTACCCTACGGTAACCCAATTAGTCCACGATTCCTCCAAGATTTTGAGGAGGCTCACCTCCAAGTAATACAAGACGCGACGGACGAAGAATTCGCCGTCGAAGACGCGATACGTGACGAGTTTGACAAAATGCGTTTTGCAGTGATAGGGCGGTACGAGAACTTCGTTCCCGCGCCGGGGACCGATGCGGCCGCGCGGGGTGCGCCGCTCGCACCCCGCTCCGCGATCAGATTACCGAAGATCGCCCTCCCACAATTCACGGGTGATCTTAGCCAATGGCCATCCTTCATCGCGTTGTACAACACGGCGATTCACGAAAATCGCAGCGTGTCCGATATCGAGAAATATCAGTACTTGTTGGCTTCACTGTCGGGGGAGGTTCTCGGCGTCGTGAAAAACTTGCCCATGACCTCGGAAAATTACGGGATCGCATATGAGGCGCTGCTATCGCGCATTCAAAATAAAAGAAAGTTAGCGACGCAATATTGGCGCTCTCTCGTGCACGCCAAGCCCTTGAATTCGGATTCCGCCGAATCTCTTAGCGCTTTATTAGACGCCTTTAATGAAAACACGCTCGCATTGAAGATGATGGACTACTCGGTAGAGTCCTGGGATTTCATGCTCTTTAATCATTTGATGGAAAAGTTAACTCCCCCTCTAAGAGAGAGATTCGAGGCAGCTCACATGACCGTGGAATCGCCACGATACGAGCAATTAACGACGTATCTGTCGGGGTACTGCACCGTTCTCGCGTCGGTAGCCGACTCGTCAAATAAGTCGAACAAATCGAAAAGGGCCGCGTCGACTACCTTGTTTGTCGCTCAGAACGCCGCGAGTCTCAAGTGCAAAGCGCAGCATTCCCTGGCGAAATGTACAGAATTTCTAAAGCTCTCGGTCAAGGAGAGGCACAACTTCGTTCGTGAGCGGGGGCATGTTTAAATTGTCTCCGCAAGGGACATCAGTCGAAAAATTGTTCGTCGGCATGGACATGCCGGACATGTCATGCCAAGCACCACTCGCTCCTGCATTTCGAGCAGAGCAACGCCCCCCCGCAGGGGGGCGCCGCGCCGGTCCCTCCCATTCAGGACGCCGCGACCCCCGCGAAATCAGAAGGCAAACCGATAGTCTCTATGGCCAGCGTGTCAGATGGCGTGGTCTTACTGTCGACCGTTCGCGCGGAGGCCCTCGACGTTCACGGCAACGCGTTCCCGGTCCGTATATTACTAGATAGCGCGAGTCAGGCCAACTTCGTTACCGAGAGCTGCCTTCAGCGAGGCGGGTTCGCTCGGACCAAGCACCGCGTGACGGTATTAGGCGTCAACGAAACTAAGGCCGCCACTACAAGGGGCCTTACCTCATTCATCATTCGAGTGCGAGGTAGAGCCGATACTCGACTCCCGGTCGAGGCCACGGTGCTTCCTCGCATCACCTCGCCGCTGCCTCACAGCCGCATCGAGACGAAGTCGTGGAGTCATTTGCGGGGACTGACACTCGCCGACCCGGAATATTATCTGCCGAGCTCTATCGACGTCCTACTAGGGGCGGAATCTTTTGTCTCCGTGCTGCGCGACGGCCGGCGTACCGGTAAAGATGGCGAACCGGACGCCTTTAATACATTGTTCGGATGGGTTCTAATGGGCGCGGTCTCGCCCTCGTTACAGGTGCAATCCTCGCACTCCTTCGCCACCACTATTGAATCGATTGACGCCGCGGTAGGACAGTTTTGGAGACTGGAGGAGGTGCCCGAACATGTTCCTTGCGCCGAGGAGGATCGACGTTGTAAAGAAATATTCGACAGAACCACTTATCGCGACCATTCGGGTCGTTTCGTCGTCTCGTATCCATTCGCCTCGGATCCTCCTACGTTCGCAGATTCTCGGCCGATAGCCGTTAATAGGCTACGCGCACTCGAGCGTCGATTTAAATCGAATCGAGAATTTCGGGACAATTATAACGCGTTCATGCGGGACTACTTGGATAGTGGTCACATGGAGCTAGCGAGCGATCCCTTTCCCGCGGACGGTCGCGTGTATTACTTGTCCCATCATGGGGTGCATAAAGTAGACAGCACTACTACAAAACTTCGAGTCGTTTTCGATGCTTCGTCGAAATGCCCGAACGAATTATCCTTGAACGATACCTTGCTTAGTGGCCCGAAGTTACAACCCGACATTGTCGCGGTCCTACTCCTCTTTCGCGCTGAGCCCGTGGCTATATTACCGCGGACGTGAAACAAATGTTCCGACAAATCTGGATAAATCCGGAACAGCGCGATTATCAGCACATCGTCTGGCGCTTTTCGGAATCGGACCCCAATCTCGACTACTTGCTCACAACGGTTATCTTCGGTAACACGGCTTCTCCGTTTCTGGCGATTTACTGCCTCCTTAAGTTGGCTCACGATAACCGGAATAAGTACCCTTTAGTCTACACTATACTGCTCGAGTCACTATACGTGGACGACGTCGTGGCCAGCGTCCGCACCGTTGAACGAGCCATCGCGCTTCGCGATCAATTACTCGAATGATTTCGGAGCGCCGGCTTCGAGTTGCGAAAATGGGCGAGCAGCCATCCCGCCGCGTTGGAAGGGCTCGACCCAGAAATCTGCAGTCAGACAATGCTGTCGTTCGAATCGCCCGAAGATTAAGCGCTCAAGGTTCTGGGCCTTCGCTGGCACTCGCAGTCTGATAGCTTCGGTTTTCAACTTAACCTGCTGACTCGAAAGTGCACTAAGCTCCGATCTTATCGGAGGTGGCGCGTATCTTCGATCCCTTGGGATTCTTGGCGCCACTGACATTTACCGCGAAACGATTGATACAGCGCTTGTGGACGCTGAAGCTCGAGTGGGACGACGAGCCGCCGGCCGATGTTCGCCGTCAATGGGAGCGCTACCAAGCCGAGTTTGACGCGCTAGCCTCCCTTCGTATTCCCCGCACAGTTCCAGCGGGCGATAGCGTCCGTCGCGAGTTACACGGCTTTTGCGACGCGAGCGAACAAGGATATGGGGCGGTAGTGTACCTGCGTATTGTGACTCCGTCGGAAACTAAAATCGTGATTATTTGTGCCAAGTCTAAGGTGGCTCACGCGCTATCTCTCTACCCCGTTTAGAGCTCTGCGCAGCGTTGCTCCTCGCGAACTTGATGGCTTACGTCCGTCAAGTCCTGCGAGGACACATAGAAATCGATGAAGAGTATGCCTGATCCGATGCCAGGCTAGTTCTGAATTGGATCCTCTCTTCCCCGCATCGATGGAAGACCTTCGTTCGTAATCGCGTGGCCAAAATTCAGGAAAAGACCTCGATCGCGGCTTGGGGCCACGTGGCTACCGAGTTCAATCCAGCCGATCACTGCTCGCGTGGACTCTTCCCGCGCGAGCTTGTCGCTAATGCAATGTGGTGGAGAGGCCCTGAGTGGCTGATAGACTTCGAGTCCCGCACCGAGCCTGTTAATCCTGAAGAGCCGATTCTATGCGAGGAGGAAAGGATCGTCGCACTCGTCGCGTGCGATACGCCCAGCGCCATATCGCCCTTATTAGATAAATTTTCGTCGTTAGACAAGATTTGTAGGATAGTAGCATATATCCGAAGATTTACAAGTCGATCCAGGGCCCAACCGGTGCCTGCTACTGAGGCCGTGGACCAGCTTGAAGCGTATTCGGCGTTATTAGCAGTAGTAAAATGCGTTCAATCGGAATTCTTTCCCGAAGAGATTGATCGAATTAGAAAAGGGAAGAGAGTGCCCAAGCCTCTTCTCAAGCTCGCTCCGTTTCTAGACGTTGCGGGTATTCTCAGGGTGGGCGGCCGGCACAGCCACGCGGGGTTGAGCTTCGAGGTCAAACACCCTGTACTGCTGCCTAACCGGCACAGACCGAGCTTGTTATAGAGCAAGTGCATCGTGCGCACTTGTATCCAGGCAGACGTACGCTCCAGTATCTGCTTGCTCAGCGTTTTTGGATCCTCGGAGTACATCAGGCGATCAGACGAGTCCTCTCCGATTGCTACAGATGCTTCCGAGCGAATCCCCGAGCTCTCCAACCCCCCATGGCCGACCTCCCGGCCGAAAGGGTTAGCGCAGTCAAGCCGTTCTCCGTCAGCGGCGTGGACTTCGCGGGGCCGTTTTCGATAACCCCTCGCCGGGCTCGGGGAGTCTCTGCCTTCAAGGCTTATGTGTGCCTTTTCATCTGTTTCGCCGTTAAGGCAATTCACTTACAAGTAACACTACCCAAGTGTAAATCGCCGATTTGGATAATTTTTTAATATGTTTTAGTAGACGTAAAAATAAGACATACGTATTTTTTTTTATCGGCGGAAAACCACACACACATACCCACACAAAATCCACACACACATACCCACGCACACGCAGAGTGGCCTGCACTTGGACACGGTACATTTGGACACCGTTCATTTGGACACGGTCATTTGGACACGATCAATTAGACATCGTTTATTTGGACACTGTTCATTTGGACACGGTGCATTTGGACATCGTAGAAAATACGACCTGTGCAGTTGGACACCGTAAAAAATGCGGCCTGTGCAGTTGGACACGAAAATAATAGACAAATTATTCATAAATTATGTTAATATTATTGCATCCCTACTCGTCAATATATCTTATATAATACATCAAAGTACATGCGTGGGCGGGGGGGCTTCGCCCTCCCGCACCCCCCCTAGGACACGCCTTCGGCGTGCCCGGGTAGGAATTGTACCTCGCTGTAAGCATGAGCGGGGGGGCTTTGCCCCCCCCCCCCGCACCCCCCATGCACGCGCGTTTCGGTATCCAACTACACAAGTCGCGCATTTTCGTGTCCATCTGCACAGATAGCGCATTTTGGTGTCCAACTGCACAGGCCGCATTTTTTACGGTGTCCAACTGCACAGGCCGTATTTTTTACGGTGTCCATATGCACCGTGTCCAAATGAACGGTGTCCAAATGCACCGTGTCCAAATGAACGGTGTCCAAATGAACCGTGTCCAAATAAACGGTGTCCAATTGATGGTGTCCAAATGACCGTGTCCAAATGAACGGTGTCCAAATGTACCGTGTCCAAGTGCACCTATCCTCACACGCACACGCGCGCGCGCGCGCACACACATGCGTGACACACATAAAAATGCGACCCGAAAGAATTATTGCCGTGGATACTCTAAAATAAAATATCCCCATATCCTCATTTTTACCATGTTCAACGTCTGATAACTCAAAAAGTAGATGGTTTCGGACTTCGTGCCCATTAACACTTTTGATCAGGAGATTATGAAGTACAACATACTACAGTTTCAACCAATTTGACCAGGATCCATTTTCCCTATGGCTGGGCCCGGGGTCCTTTAAATGTTACGTAAGAAATTCGATAAAAGGGTGGTCACCCTTAAATCCTCAAACAGTCTCACTTTTGTTTTGGATGCGAGTGTAACATATATTTTTTTCAAAATTTTTGATAAATTTGCAATTATCTGGGCATTTTTTAAATTTTTGTTTCAAATACAGGGGGTGGTTTACCCCCTAAAAATGATCGAACCGAGTCGAAAATTTTTCTTTTTTCATATCTCTTGATAATGCATCTCTTGATATTTTATTTGGTTCGGGCCGAAAATACTGAATCCTTATATACAAAACAATTAAATCGATACCCATAAATTCAAACGGGTGTTTCACACCCTAAATATGGTTTTCCGCCGATAAAAAAAAATACGTATGTCTTATTTTTACGTCTACTAAAACATATTAAAAAATTATCCAAATCGGCGATTTACACTTGGGTAGTGTTACTTGTTAGAAGTGGCTCTTTCGCTGTCCACAGACTCCTTTCTCGCTGCGCTGCGGCGCTTCGTAGCCCGTCGCGGACGCTGCTCGCTGTTATACAGCGACTGCGGCACGAATTTCGTGGGAGCAGCACGGGAGCTCGAACAGCACATGTGTCATGCAGCGGAGCGAGAAAGAATCAAATGGTCCTTTAATCCTCCCTCTGCGCCCCATTTCGGGGGCCTCTGGGAGGCGGGAGTCAAATCTTTCAAGACCCATCTTCGAAGGGTTGTGGGGGATCAAACCCTATCGCTGGAGGAATTCACGACGGTCCTCGCTCAGGTCGAGGCCGTCCTGAATTCCCGACCCCTCTGCCCCTTGAGCACAGATCCGTCGGACCTCGAGGTCCTGTCGCCGGAACATTTTCTGACAATGGAGCCCCTCGTGGCGGTCTCCTCGCCCGACCTGACTCCGCTGTCGGCGACTCACTTAGGTCGGTGGCAGCTAGTACAACGAATCCACCAAGCAGCTAGTACAACCAATCCCATTTCTGGGGGCGCTGGCACAAGGAGTATCTTCACACCTTACAGCAGCGTCCCAAGTGGTGGACCTCCGCCAACCCGCTCGCCGTGGGCTCATTGGTGCTCATTAAGGACGATAACGCGTCCCCCTTGCATTGGAAGCGGGGAAGAATCGAAGCGCTCCATCCGGGTCGCGATGGAGTCCCGCGGGTCGCCACGGTCCGGAAGGCTCGATCAGGCGTCCCCTGGTGAAGCTCTGCCCTCTGCCAATGGGCACGCCACCACGGGCGCCCGATACAGAATAGTAAAATACAACACATTGTATTTTGGTGGGCGGGATGTTTGGCGCTCGCATGTAAATATCTGTACATACGTTTCGATTAGTTGATAAGTCATTCTTCACTTGAATTGCGTTAGTTCTAAGTCGTTGCATTGCATCACATTTGCGTATCGTTTGAGCCGTTACCGTAGGTAACGGCAATTCCGTGTTCATAGACTCGCGCGAAAAGTTGGCGGGCCGCGATCGGATTGCCAATTTTCGCGCGACTCACCCGACTCGTGCTGCCCGCCCGCGGGTGGCATCCTTAATTGTGGAAGTTGGTACTCGCTCGCGCCGTACTTACAGGAGCGCGAGCCGGAGAGTGCCGGAGCACTCACTCATCGTCCGTACGTGGTCGCATACACTCGTATAGAGTAGCCATCCACCAGTGCACTAGTTTTCGCTTGCCTGCCTGTTTTGTTCTGTTCGCCCGCTGCCTGACTGCTTGCTCCTTTCTTGCTTGCCTGCTTTCTCCTCCCGCTACAAGGAGAGCTCATACCGGACGGAAGGACGACATGCCTCCACAGCCAGCCGGGCAACGATACGGTGTGTCGCACGCTTTCATTTAATTTCGTTGTATTCGTGAGGGAACGGTCCCTCTGGTCATTCGAACCACCCGGGCTACAGACCAATCGCGAATCCGGGGAGCGCCTAATACCCCCCCGAGCAGGTTATTTTACTGGTCGCGGTAAAAATAGGTATACATAAAGTGGCGGTAGGTTAGGTTTAGTATTAATTATATATTTTAAATATATTATACAAGTTGTCGCTTGTAAAAAATCCCGAAAATAGTTATTCTGAATGTATTTTTTATTTCACTTAAAAGATTTATATATATATATATATATATATATATATATATATATATATATATAATTCTGCTTCTTCATTAATTAAAGTTCCAATTAATTAAATTTATGAAAGGGTTGTCTCTGTCTTCAGTGGATTAGGCCTACAGGGGATACCACTTAAAAAAAAACGCGTCAATAATAATACCCCTAGGTGATGTGGAAACCTATTAACAACACGTTCGCGAGGTGCCAATACGGTGATGCGGTTGCGAAACGGCACGGTCCTGAACCTCGCGAATGCAATTTCATCCAATCAAGTAGAATCTTCTTTTGTTCATTTGTTACATTCATCCTAAAAGATTGATACAACTTAATGAATAAATGCTATAAAAAAAATTAACATAATTATGAAAATTGTAAATACAATAGTTAATCTCCCAAGTTGGAAAATAAATATAAAGCCAAAGCCGAAAGGCAAGAATTAACTAAATATATAGGTAATATAGTAATAGAAATTTCTAGAAAGAACTGTAGAGATATTGATAATTATATTGATAATTATTGAGAATTAGAGATATTGAGAATCTTATTAGCATATACCTTTCTTTCTTCGAATCGAAATATTTCCTCGCAGCAACGAAAACGTGGAACGCACCCGACGGAAGATGGAAAGAAAAATGGCATCCCAGACTTCATTTATTTACAAATAAAAATGGCATCGCAGATCCTAATTTATTATAGGGAGCGGTTAAAATATACAGTGTGTCCACAACATAAAAAAATACACTGTGTCCGTTTCGTATGTAATGGAGCGACGATATCCACCATATCCAAGTCTATTTGCCATATAACTATTAGTATTATAAAGGTCTGTGTAAAGTATTAACTTATGGTATTATATAAAGGTCTGTGTAAAGCATTGATGCGATAATATATATAATATATATGATAAAATACATAATAAAGTATATGTAAAATATATATTAAATACAAAATTTATAGATGTTTCATTTAATAGAAAGAAAGAACAAGTTAAATAAAGATACCTGCGGATAGTGACAACCACCTGCCATCGTTTTTTGGCTGCGCATTTTGCGAGCCACCTGCGAATATATTTTTGAAAAACAATCGCTGATTCTCGCATTTCTAAATATTTTCTCCTCATTAATATACTCTTTCATTTGCTTTGGATAATAGCTACTTCGTGCTTCTTTATTTGGAACGCGTCCTCCGTATTGAATAACGTTTTAGGAAATCGGATGAATAATTTTGTACTGTAACGATAACGAATTTAACAAGCGTAATTATGATTTTTAAGTCGTCGATTATTTTCAAGATTTGATTGATCTGCTTTTGCAAAATATATGAGTTATAATTTACGACATGCTTTATGCTTAATGATAATCGAAGTCTTACTACTTTCCCATCCTGTACTCGTCACGCTCGTAGTCGAGGTGACACACAAGCGTCTGCACGCCTTCCTTGGCTGGGTCGTGGTAATTCGGCCAGGTTTCCGAACAGAGGCACTTGTAACGCTCCAAGAATTGTTCATACGGTCTTCGATATGCGAAACCGGCGCGTCTCACTTGCAGATTCTCCATCAGGCCCAAATACTTCACTTGATGCAACACGATCTTTTCGTTGAATTGATCTGAAATCGAAAGTTCAATAAATTTTATTTCGATCTTACACCTTTTCTTCGCTTTTGTTAGTAGACGAACTAGGCGTACATAGAAATTAAATATTGTTATTTTTATATTTATATATATTTGCTGAATTGAATTATTTTAACGTGTCCTAATTAAGTACACCGCATTACTGCTTTATTTCAATTTTATCTTACTTTAGATCTACTTACTGGCCATCTTAAAATCATTAGGTTTGATGCAACGAATGTAAGACGGTTCTTTACTCATAAGAATCTCAACCAGATTATTTAAACTATTTTTAAACTGAGTTATGGCTGTCTCCGGGCGCCTCTTATTGGTTAAATCTTTCACATCGAATACAGTCTGTAAGCAACAAGAAATTACAAAAGTTACAAGATAACGTAGAAAATATTCGAAACCAAACCCAAGTTGTAAGAAAATTCTGACAAAAACTTATTTTACAGAAATTATTTAACTGACCTCTGATTTTTAAGCTCTCTTCCTCCGAGTCGGTTGTAGGAATTTCGCTGAACATTTTAATCTTCTCACTATCCTTCAGGATAGGTTCGTCATTGTTGTATTTTGCTGACATTGTCTGCAGTGTACTGATAATGTTAGGTTGCATAGGACTCGAATTTCTGTGCCGTATAATGTTATCCCGTCCAGCCGAAGTCATCAGAGCTTCCGCGGCCGAATTCTCCATTTTTTGCATATTCGGCAACACCTCCTCCTTGAAAATTGCCATCGGTGCAGGTTTTATGTCGCTCTGCGTTCCCTTATCCTCAATGATTCTCGATATATCCTTCACCTTCTTGTCCAAGGTCCTTCTACACACGTCAAACGGTTTTTCTTCCGTTATAGACAACTTGTCAAAAATTCTTTCCTCTTCTTTAACGCTTTCGTATCTTATGGGAGAAGATAACGAACTACCAAGATTGTCATTATCATCAATCTGGGAATTCGTTCAAAATTTGATCTTTAATTTTGATATCCGGCACCGGTCTTTCTCTGCCGGTTGGCGTCGACAATCCAGGGACCTTTGGATCGCGAGTTCCATCAATATATCAAGATCTTCGCTATTACAAGCCAAAGAGACGGTTGGAAGAGAAGTAATCTGTTTTTTCGTTTTTTGTACAAGTGGTACATCCAAATCACTATCACTTTCAATTGTTTCTATGTCAGACTGATCCGACTGCCGGCTATCCTCATCCTGCAGTAATGGCCTCGGAGCTTTGATCTTGCGCTGGATATAAAAAGTAAGTAAATAAATAATAAGGTCTAATATTACCGAGGAGGAGGAGAGCGGGAGTGAGTGTGCGGAAGAGAATAGAAAGAGGAAGAAGAGCCTTGAGGAGAGTGCTGAGGAGCGGGACGGAGAGCGGAGGACTGAGTGGAGGAACGAGACTCCGAGAAGGCGCGGAGAGAGGAGCGGAGGGACGAGACAGGGGAGGAAGAGGGGTGAGAAGAGGAAGCAAGGGCAGAGGAAGGAAGGAGGCCGGAAAGAAGGGGGCGGAAGATAGGGAGGAGAGATGGAGGAGTCGCAGGGGGGGATGAAGATATGGAGTAGGATAGCGGAGGAGCTGGAAAGGATTAGAAGGGTACTCGAAAGAATGGAAGGGAGGGTGGATCTGGGGGTGAGTCGGGCGGCAAGAGGGAAAGGGAGGGGGGGTGAGGGAGACGGAGAGGGAAGCAGGTCGGAAGAGGGGTGGAGCAGTATGGGAGGAGAGGGGAAAGAGGCGACGGGTGGAGAAGCCGCGGGAGGGAGATGTGAAGAGAAGAAGAAGGATGCCGTGGCAGAAAAGGATGTGCAGAGGAGTGTCAAGGAGGGCGGAGGAGAGGAAAGGAAGCTGGTGTGGGATAGAGAGGAGGCGATCTCGAGATGGGTGGAAGAGGAGGCGAAGAGAAGAGTTGGGGCGGAGGTGGCGAGGGGAGATGAGGAGGACCCGGAGTGGGAGGGAGATAGGGAGAAAGGGGGAGGGGCGAAAGGGCCAGAAGAGGAGGCGAAGAGAAGGGAGGAGGAGAAGAAGAAGTCATGGAGACTGAAAGAGAGGGTGAGGAGGCTAGAGGAGGATAGGGAGCAAAGAGAGAGAAGAAAGAGGAACGTAGTATGGAGGGGGCTGGACGGGAAGGATCCGGAAGAGAGGAGGGGTTTGATGGAAAGGGTGGCGGAGAAGGTGCTGGGCAGAGCGCCAAGGATCAGAAGGGTTTGGGAAAGAAGAGGGGAGGGGGGAGAGAGGTTGTGATAGTGGAGATGGAGGATGAGAGGGAGAGAGCGGAGCTTCTGGAAAAGTATGGAGTAGTGAGGCAGAGGTGGGGGATAGGGGTGGACGAAGATCTGTCGATGGAGGAAAGGAAGGCGAGGTGGAGGATGCTGGAGAAAGCGAAGGAGGAAAGAGACAGAGGGAGGAAAACGCGGGTGGAGAACAGAAGACTGTGGGTGGAGGGTAGGGAGATCGCGTGGAATGATGTCGAGGAGAGGTGGGAGGAGATCTGAGGGGAGGAGGAACGCGAAACGGGGAGAGCGACGAGAAGGAGAAGGGAGGGGGGAGTAGGATGAAGGGGAGCTCGAGAAGGGGAGGGAGGATAGATTGTAAAAGGCCATAAGGTCAGGTCGGGTTAGGAAGGGGACGAAATTGTAAAGGGTTGGCGCATCCCTGGAAAAGCGTCACGAGTAGAGGGCGAGGAGGGGTGGGAGGGAAAGAGAGTGTAGAAGGCCGTATAGGCAGGTCGGGACAGGCAAAAGGAGTTTGTAAAGGGTTGGGTACGTCCCTGAAAAACGCCATTGTGTTGGGAGTGATGATGGTGGTACGACATGTAAGAGGTTTGGGACCGTTCCTCGAGAAAAACGCCTTTCAAACCCCGAGGGGACGAAATAAAGTCTATACATACATACATACATACATACATATTACAGAGGAGGAGAGCCTAACAATATAAAAACATTTTACCCTGAATGATGGCATCTTTGGCATACTAGCTCTGGCATACCCAAACCAAAACCATCATAATTGAGGCCTAATGGCGTCGCTTGCTCCAATAATGATGGCAATCCTTGCGGCTTCACATACCCTTTCATCGTGTTAATGACAATAATATTATCGCCGCTACTCTGAGTTTGAGTCTTCTCCGATTTCTTTTCGTCCCACCAAACTTCGAACAATTTGAAAGCTGTATTTTCTATCATCTTCTTATTAAAATCCTTCTTTAGAATTTGCTTTAGTTCATTTACAACTCTGCTCAACACTCTATTGATGGTAGGTCCCTAAATAGGAATATTTTAAACAATTTCCTAATAAACAAATCGCTGCAAAATGCAAAGGTCAGTTTTATACGTCTACGTAATAATAAATCTTACCTGTGGATCTTTTGTGATGTTATAATTTGTCATAGCATGTAACCGAGATTGAAAAAAATAATATTATAATTTGTTCCTTGATGATTTCCAATTGTTGCCGACAAAGATGCCGTATTAGATTGATAATAACTCTGTAAATGGGTCGTTGGATAAGGATATTGCGTCGGTTGCGGCCAATTATAAATGTTATTAGAGGGATAGCGAGTCAAATGTCCTGGGTAACCAGTTGCCGAATATAGTTGACTCGGAGGTTCAGTCAAGAATTGCTATTACCTGTCAAGAAAATATGATTAAAATAGGCATATATACAATGGATACTACATTTCACATAATAAACTCATTTCCTCGATTTTTTCATCTCCCGAACTTAAAGGACTCACAATTGTCAGAGACATTCTGTCGTCGTCAGGTGGAGGCGGAGGTGGTGCCTTGGGTGGCTCCGGTTCATTATCATCGGGTGCTGGACTGTAACTTCCTATCAATCTGCGACAGATTAAATCACACAAAAATTAATAAGTTAACTATATCTTCTACATGTATAAAATATTTAGAGGTTATCCTTGATAAGAACGGTGAGGCTGCTGCATCGCTGCGAGGACTGTGTGGTATTTTGAAATCTTTATCCGAGGTAATCTTTTTCTTTTAAGTAAAATGTCATCAAAATGTTACATATATTTATGAGAAACATTCAATTAATGTTATATCTGATAATATAGTGTATCAAATAAGTTAAACAACTATATCTTCTACATTTATAAAATATTTAGAGGTTATCCTTGATTGCGAAAGACGTATAACAAATTTAACAGTTTATACATGTAACATTTTGATGACATTTTACTTAAAAGAAAAAGATTACCTCGGATAAAGATCTCTACCACATAGTCCTCGCAGCGATGCAGCAGCCTTACCCGTGACCCGTCACCGTTCTTAACCTCCGTGTATCGGTGTGTCTCCATTATACATAGCTTATTGTGCTGTTGCTAGTAATATCTAGTTGCTGTCATAATGCGCGTGCGTATATATTTTTCACTTTTAAGCAAGTCATGCGATGGTGAAAGATTTACGTGAAAAATATACATTTTTTCATGAAAAGAGGTCATAAAACCGCTCACTAAAAGTTCACGTGAAAAATTTGACGTTTTGAAAATTTATAATAGAAAACAATATTTATGTCATAGACACATGAAATCAATGGCAGGCAGTATGTCTTTTTTTAACTAAATCACGTGCAAATTAGTATATTATAAAATGTGTACCATGAAAAAATGTAATATCATTTTTTCATTTTTCACGTAAATATTTTCACGTGATATTCGTAACATGAAAAGTGAAAAGTGAAAATTTTTCATGATCGACCCTCTGGAACTGGCTTATCATCCTAATAGCGATATTTTCTGAAATATAATTGAGTTTTTAACTTGTATTTTATCCTGCGATTCTATGAAAGGGCTAGTGTTTTCACAACTGTCTATATTCGCGAAATACTTAATCATTTCGATAATAATATTTTTGTTAATTAATTAGAAGTTGGTTAATACTGGCTTCTTTTGGATACGATAAATACCTAAGCTCAGTTAATTATACGGACTGCTGACTCCTTGGAGTCTTTTGTGAATCTTATCTCTGCATATAGCCCGTCTATGCGAGATAAATGTTTTAGGCTACTTTTCATCTTGTTAGCTTTGCGTGTATTATAGGCTGAGTACACTGCATTAGGGCTAGGCTTAAGGGGAAGGTCACCCCTCAAAAAACCAATTTATACAAATATGGCTACACAAGAGGACAATGAAATCTTACCACCCCAGGGTGATCGGACACCCAGGGGTCGGCGCGGGGAGGGTATAGTCCCAGCACCCCCCGTGTCGTCGGAACTGTCTCCGGGATCATGCGATGGGCTAGCAACCGTCGAGTTGGGAACGAGCTCGACGGTGAAGGTGGCGATCGCTTCCAACACGGAGTCACCACCGCCAGCGTCTGCTGTGAAGACTGGTGATAGAGTGGCGACCAAACCATATATTCAACTCTCTCCGGGCAAGACGCCTGAGATTGAGGCTATCAATAAGAGAATCTTAGAATTAGCCGAACGTAAGGACCAGATTTCGGACCCATCGGACTCGGAATGGGACAGACTCGAAGAAGAGATTTCTGAACTTTTCCGCAAGAGATTCGACCTAAAAATGGCTGCACTTAAACTTAAGGATCCTTGGGATAGAGATACCGATACTTCGCCTAATAAACCTAGAGTATTTAAGGGAATCAGCCCTCAGGTTTCGCAGGCTCGATCACCCGAGACTGACAGAATTAGCGACCTAATTACTAAACTGGAGGAACGTAGGGCTCACATTGACCCGAATGACCCTGAGTGGAAATCCATTAGCAGGGAAATCAAAGTACTGTCTAAAGAGAGATTTGATTTGAAACTCGAGCTGGCCAAGAGCGCCGCCTGCTCCTCTGTCTCATCGAGGGCACCACAATCCAGCGATGACGCGTGGAATGATGGTGATGATTTACAAGATTTGGATACTACCCTGCAAGCATTGGAATCAACGATAATCGATGGGGGCTTGATCCCCGACTCTGAGGACGAAATGGACGAGGTGATTCCGCGAACTCCAACTGGGAAAAGGAAAGCGAAGGTGTCCCCTCACAACATTTTCCCTTTAAATACTATTACTCCTATAAAGAGGAATAAGTCCACTCCCGGAAACAAATCTAAACTTGTCTCCGGAAGAGTTAGACCTAGCTTGCCGGGGACTCCGCTCGCTCCTAGCGGTAGTTTGGAAGCTGAGACTTATATCGAGGATGAGAAACTTCGTGGCTCTGATACCGGAAAATTGGCAGATCTAATAGCCGAACATATTTCCAAGATTGACCAAATTAGGGTCAAAAGTCGAAGTCTATCGGGACCTCTAAGCAGATCCGCTAAGGAGGGTCTGATTAATCTGGAGCAGATCTTTAGAATTCTAATAGAAAGATTGAACAGTGCGGGAGATACCTCCTTCATGCAGACACAGATTGCCAGCTTGTCTGCGCAACTGAGTCAATCTAAGAAGGAGGGGGACGAAATCAGGAGAGAATTGGAGCGAGAAAATGCCACGTTGAAGAGGAAGCTCGACAATCTTCAACAAAGGCTAACTATATTAGAGAACAATGCCTCAGCAAACGTGAGCCTGGTTCCCGGGCCCTCTCGGATGGAGGTTGCAGTCTCGCCTGAGAGGATCGTGAAGAATGATCCTCCTGCACCTCAAACAAAACTTGCAAAGGCCGCTGATATGCTCCCCCCTCCTCTTCCTTCTTGGAGGCTGAGGACGAGGACAGGTGTAACCCCTAAGGTTACCAACGAGGAAAGTATCAAGAGGAATTGGACAATTGTTACATCTAGGACCGGCAACAGTCGCTCCTCTGTGGATACGGACTCTGACCGCGGACGCTCTTTGCATGGAAACACAAAGTTAGGTAGAGCTAGCAGAACCTCATCCTCTGATAGGAGAGGAGAGATGCTGGACGATTTCCCCCCTGATACAGAGACAGACATTGGGAAAATTAATAAGGAGATGTCACGCCTTGCGGAGCTTAAGCGTCAAATAAAGAAAAAAGACGAATCCCTGAATAAGACCACCCCGATAAGGAAACCGGGGAAAATCTCTCAGGGCCCGAAATCTGCAAATAAACGAGATGGATTAGGGACTGAGGATCATCATACGAGTCGCCGCAACAAACCTGTGACGGTGAAACGGCGTAGGCCGCCTAGATCAGCTGCTGTAGTAATTTCTAGCACTAATAAAGAAGCATCCTATGCTGATATGTAGAAGACAGCCCGTAATAAAATAGCCCTCGATACCTTGGGTATCGAGGACTCTAGAATTAGACGTAGTGCGAATGGAGGGATTGTTATTGAAATTCCAGGTGCTGATGGCGCAATTAAGGCTGATAACCTCGCTACTAAACTGAGGGAAGTCATCGGGGGACCAACGACGGATAAGTAGACCCACTAAGATGGACGAAATAAGAATCTGGAACTTTGACGATTCGACTTCAGCGGAAGAGATAGTCGATACTATTTCCGTCATGGGCGACTGTGACGAAGGTGTGGTGAGGATCGGAAGCATTCGCCCAATGAGGAACGGTATGTTTTCAGTATGGGTCAAGTGTCCGCTCGCCGCGGCCATCAGATGTTCAGAACATGGCAAAATTAGGATGGGATGGACTAATGCGCTTGTTGAATTACTGGCTGCCAAACCAGTACAGTGCTTCAAGTGTTGGCGCTTCGGACACGTGCGCAACGTCTGTCAATATCCGGAAGACCGTTCCGGCTCTTGTTTCCGGTGTGGATCTACCGCACACAAAATAGGAGACTGTGGGGAAAACCCTAGATGCGTAATTTGCGAGAGCGATGGCAAGTCGAGTAACCATCGACTCGGTTCTACCGATACTTGTTTAAAGGGGTATCTGCCCTCACGGAACAGGGCTGTAAACTAAACATATATCCGAATATCGTATTTTATACTCGAAATTGTTACATGCGTTAATGCGTATTGCGTTCTTAAGATGTTACCGTGTTGAATTGCGCTTTATGGGATATTTTCTACTGCGTATATATTGCGTGACCGCTCCCTGTATTCTCCGTTGGGGGTGGGGGGTGCTGGCCGTTTCTGGGCTGCCTGCCTCCTGGGGTCTGGCGTGTCGCCTAGCGCGACGCTCCCGGATCCCTGGGAGGTGGCTGCCCGGGGGCGGTCTGCTCCTGGCGCTTCCTTGGGGTCTCGGGTGGTCCTATACTTTCTGAGGGGTGCTTGCCGTCTTGGCCGGTGGCCCTCCGGGTGGTTTTTCCGCTGCTCACTGCTGTTCCGGGGCTCTGGCACCACTGCTATGCAGTGGGGGCCTCTGAGTCCCGTTGAGGCTGCGGGGGGCGCGGTTGGTCGTCCCCCTGAGGTCTCCTTGGCTGGGCGGCGGTGTTCCCCTCTGTATTTTCACTTTGGGCGTCGCTCCCCTCTCTCCCCAGCCGGAATGCTAGCGTCTATCCGACGTCGGACCGACGTCGAAACGCACATCTATAGACGCGTCTACGTCTAATCTGAAATAAGGTCGACGTAGACCTAAAAACGACCGTCTTTTCCACATCTAATCGACGGCGTCTAATCGATCTTGGATTCGACGTCCGACCGACGTCTTACCGACATGTTATCGATGTTTTAGTTTCCCAGCGAGAAATGATCCATCGATAACCCATCGAATCGACGTCTAATTAGACGTCTATATACGTCTAATTAGACGTCGTTTCGATGGGTTATCGATGGATCATTTCTCGCTGGGAATAAATACCAGCCTAAAAATACCTAATACATTGTCAGGTCTTGTTAAAGAAAGAGTGAAAAACATTTAATTTAAAAAATTTCTTTAATATATTAAAATATATTAAAATCTATATATTGAAACCGCGTTACGTCTTACAAATGTTTAATATTCTTACGTTACATGTTACAACACGTTATATCGATGATGTATACATATTTTTTCACGCGACAATTCCTGTTTCAGTCCAAGATATACAATTACATTTTATCAGATGTTAAGATTACGTGTTATTTACAATAGCTGTTAATTTCAGTGCTGCAACAACTCTTTGCAATGTAATCAAACGTAACCATCGACCATCTCCTTTTCAACGTAATAATTAAATTGGTAGAAAATTATCAGCGTGAATATTGTTGTATTTGTGCTGTTATTTTATTAATAATCGTGAGCATGTAACGCGTAATTCTCACCGATATTTCTGCAAACGTCTACTTAAAAGTATGCAATTTCGAGATAGTTACTGACAGCTTTTTAAAAATAGTTATCGGTATAGATACGGAGTGCTTTCACTGCAAAGTAGAAAGCGATTATCAGTTTCGGCACATATCATATTTATTATAAAAAAGGAGACTTTCTTATATACACTAGTATTTTAAAAAATGAACAAATTAAACATCGTGATGCTTGATCTATTTTTTGTGCAATCATTATAAATAAATATTTTTCGCAGAACATAAATTATTACTACGGGAACTTGCACCTATGTTCGCGTGCATACATAGACAATTGTACTTATCAAACTCCGTGTCTCAATTCTATAAAAAAAAAAAAAAGAAAAGAAAAAAGGAAGCTGTAAAAATCTAGCGGTACAATTTTCCCTTACTTATTCTCACAACTTGAGAAGAGCGACAAGAAACAACCCGTTTAACATTTACGCTAAAGTAGGAAGGTAATGAATTAATAACAGCCAATTAGCAGTTACTTATTAGCTAAAGTTAGTAATACAGGATTACCAAAGCTTTAGACGGAAAAAATAAAAATATCTTATCTTAGACCGCGTTACGTCTTACAAGCTTGTAATACAGGATCACCAAAGCTTTAGACGGAAAAAATAAAAATATCTTATCTTAGACGAGGCGCAAAATATCAAGAATTTCAAATCGCAGAGATGGCAGTTGCTTTTAAACTTTTAGACACAACGGAGATTACTTCTTACCGGCACACCTCTTCAAAATAATTTAATGGAACTGTGGTCGCTCATGCACTTTCTTATGCCTAACGTTTTCCAGTCTCATCGCGAATTTAAAGAGTGGTTTAGCAATCCTGTCACAGGCATGATCGAAGGGAACGGCGAATACAATGAGAATATAATCCGTCGTCAGCATAAGGTGTTGCGGATCACGGTGGATTTCGTCCACCACTTCGCGCAGAAGTTTCGCCTTCGAGACTCGCCGAGACTCTCTGAGATCTCCGCAACAAAAGAGAGAAACGTTATTCTAATGGCTATCAGAGCCAATAGATTCCTCTTGTTTCCTACCGCTAGCATTTCGTAGCCATGACTTTATGGTTTTAAGTGCTGTATCAAGGTCGCTGTCCGGAAATTTAAGTGATAAAGCCCCTGCAAAACAAGAATTAAATTATTAAAGGATAAGACATCCATATTAAGTTAAACAACAAAAATAAATTAAAGAATATATTTGCAACAAGGATATAAACACAGTAGTGTACAGTAATTTAGTACACTAATTCAGTACAGTAAGTATTAATGTATATCAAAATTGTAGGATTATTATTTCAGAGTTTGTTGGTATATAAAGTATTCCAAATTTGCAAAAAGATAATAAGACAATATTAACTAGAGAGCAAACTAACAAGACATTAGAATTTTACCTTCAATAACTGTCCACAGTGTCAGTGTTTTTAAGCCTCTTTTCTCACCATGGCCATCAAAATTATAATTTTTGGCCAAAGAATTATACATAAGTTTTTGCATAATTATGGTAGCAGTTTTTCTTTCATCACTAGCAGATCCAAAAGAGGTAAGATAATCACACTAAAAATAATGTATATCTTACACGATCGTATAATCTTATACTTAAAGTATATATTCCCGGTAAAAAATATATTTTTTATATGGGAAAATAAAAAAAATAAGAATTAGAAAAAAAATAATTTTTGCATTGTTTCTTTACAAAAAAAATAAATCTGAGCAAATGTAAAAAATTTACATTTTTACATTTTTGATGCAATAAAGAAGCTTTTAACTTTGATATAATGCAATAAAAAGAACGTAATAAAAAAAGTAATAATGTGTACTTACTGGAAGGTCTGCAATACTATTTTTCCTTATTTTTTATTTCCTCTTATTATTAACCTTGATGCCCTAAATGGACTCGATACACGTTCACTTCAAGAGTATAAATATCGGATGACGCACTAATCAAATATAAAATCTGGAAAACAAAGTCAGAAATGTATGTGTAATTAATGAGTGTGTGTGGTATGCTGTGTATCCGCAGCGGCCGGTATTCATAGTCGGTTCTTATATTTAAGACCGTCTTAAGTACAATCTTAAGATGTCATTAACTAATCACAAAGCCATAATATATTAACGTTTTAAGAGATTACTTAAGACGGTCTTGAAATAAGATCTGATTATGAAATAAGATCTGATTATGAATACCGGCCAGCGACGAACTCGAGCTTAACAAACTCGTAGGTTCGTTAAAGGATAAAGTCCCTTGCACAATGCCAGGCAACAGGCAATAGGAACAGGGAATAGAAATCAGAAATCATGTATAAATGCAAAATAAACAGTGACACAGGCAATAGACACAGAGTTTCCGTCACGTTGGAAATTCTGTGCCTATTGCCTGTTGTCAACGAATTTTTTAGGCTATAATTAACCATTTTTTGGTTACTTCCTGTTCTTATTGCTTGTTGCCTGGCATTGTGCAAGGGGCTTTATGCGTGCGAATCAATCCTCCCTGTTCACACACACACACACACACACACACACACACACACACACACACACACACACGCACGCACGCACGCTCGCACACGCTCACGCACACGGACACGCAGGCACACGCCCCGCACACGCCACGCACATGCACACGCACGCACACGCACACACACACGCAGGCACACGTCCCGCACACGCCACGCACATGCACACGCACGCACACGCACACGCACACGCACACGCAGGCACACGTCCCGCACACGCCACGCACATACACACGCACGCACACGCACACGCCACGCACACGCACACACACAACCTAAATGTATTTCGGCTAAATACCTCAGGCGTGGAGGTGCGATGTATCACTACTATAGCTGTACCCTCGTCGGCGTTTCGCGGACGGCCTCGTCGTTGCAGCGGCAACGCACGCTGCGATCGGCCGGATCGGCGTGCGTCGGCTTAAATTTCGTAGTACCTCGATACTCGGTACTGTCGCGTTATTATTACGAGCACTGTCGCGTTCTGCAGCACTTTAATTTACTCGCGCTTCCGCGGTCTTCGTTCAATCAACTTTTCGTTGACGCCTCGTGCATACAACGATGAACGACGTTACACAACGCCCATTCGGAACCGGAAACTGACAAGATACTATAGAACCAGTGCGCTGCGCGGTCGATTTGGTCGGATTTGGCGGTCGAATATATCGATAAATCCGCGGTCGATCGAAGATCGCGGATATATCGAGCTGCTTCGTAGGCGCACTGGTTCTACAGTATCTTGTCAGTTTCCGGTTCCGAATGGGCGTTGTGTAACGTCGTTCATCGTTGTATGCACGAGGCGTCAACGAAAAGTTGATTGAACGAAGACCGCGGAAGCGCGAGTAAATTAAAGTGCTGCAGAACGCGACAGTGCTCGTAATAATAACGCGACAGTACCGAGTATCGAGGTACTACGAAATTTAAGCCGACGCACGCCGATCCGGCCGATCGCAGCGTGCGTTGCCGCTGCAACGACGAGGCCGTCCGCGAAACGCCGACGAGGGTACAGCTATAGTAGTGATACATCGCACCTCCACGCCTGAGGTATTTAGCCGAAATACATTTAGGTTGTGTGTGTGCGTGTGCGTGGCGTGTGCGTGTGCGTGCGTGTGTATGTGCGTGGCGTGTGCGGGACGTGTGCCTGCGTGTGCGTGTGCGTGTGCGTGTGCGTGCGTGTGCATGTGCGTGGCGTGTGCGGGACGTGTGCCTGCGTGTGTGTGTGCGTGTGCGTGCGTGTGCATGTGCGTGGCGTGTGCGGGGCGTGTGCCTGCGTGTCCGTGTGCGTGAGCGTGTGCGAGCGTGCGTGCGTGCGTGTGTGTGTGTGTGTGTGTGTGTGTGTGTGTGTGTGTGTGTGTGTGTGTGTGAACAGGGAGGATTGATTCGCACGCATAAAGCCCCTTGCACAATGCCAGGCAACAAGCAATAAGAACAGGAAGTAACCAAAAAATGGTTAATTATAGCCTAAAAAATTCGTTGACAACAGGCAATAGGCACAGAATTTCCAACGTGACGGAAACTCTGTGTCTATTGCCTGTGTCACTGTTTATTTTGCATTTATACATGATTTCTGATTTCTATTCCCTGTTCCTATTGCCTGTTGCCTGGCATTGTGCAAGGGACTTTATCCTTTAACGAACCTACGAGTTTGTTAAGCTCGAGTTCGTCGCTGGCCGGTATTCATAATCAGATCTTATTTCATAATCAGATCTTATTTCAAGACCGTCTTAAGTAATCTCTTAAAACGTTAATATATTATGGCTTTGTGATTAGTTAATGACATCTTAAGATTGTACTTAAGACGGTCTTAAATATAAGAACCGACTATGAATACCGGCCGCTGCGGATACACAGCATACCACACACACTCATTAATTACACATACATTTCTGACTTTGTTTTCCAGATTTTATATTTGATTAGTGCGTCATCCGATATTTATACTCTTGAAGTGAACGTGTATCGAGTCCATTTAGGGCATCAAGGTTAATAATAAGAGGAAATAAAAAATAAGGAAAAATAGTATGGCTGACCTTCCAGTAAGTACACATTTTTACTTTTTTTATTACGTTCTTTTTATTGCATTATATCAAAGTTAAAAGCTTCTTTATTGCATCAAAAATGTAAATTTTTTACATTTGCTCAGATTTTATTTTTTTTGTAAAGAAACAATGCAAAAATTATTTTTTTTCTAATTCTTATTTTTTTTATTTTCCCATATAAAAAATTTTTTACCGGGAATATATACTTTAAGTATAAGATTATACGATCGTGTAAGATATACATTATTTTTAGTGTGATTATCTTACCTCTTTTGGATCTGCTAGTGATGAAAGAAAAACTGCTACCATAATTATGCAAAAACTTATGTATAATTCTTTGGCCAAAAATTATAATTTTGATGGCCATGGTGAGAAAAGAGGCTTAAAAACACTGACACTGTGGACAGTTATTGAAGGTAAAATTCTAATGTCTTGTTAGTTTGCTCTCTAGTTAATATTGTCTTATTATCTTTTTGCAAATTTGGAATACTTTATATACCAACAAACTCTGAAATAATAATCCTACAATTTTGATATACATTAATACTTACTGTACTGAATTAGTGTACTAAATTACTGTACACTACTGTGTTTATATCCTTGTTGCAAATATATTCTTTAATTTATTTTTGTTGTTTAACTTAATATGGATGTCTTATCCTTTAATAATTTAATTCTTGTTTTGCAGGGGCTTTATCACTTAAATTTCCGGACAGCGACCTTGATACAGCACTTAAAACCATAAAGTCATGGCTACGAAATGCTAGCGGTAGGAAACAAGAGGAATCTATTGGCTCTGATAGCCATTAGAATAACGTTTCTCTCTTTTGTTGCGGAGATCTCAGAGAGTCTCGGCGAGTCTCGAAGGCGAAACTTCTGCGCGAAGTGGTGGACGAAATCCACCGTGATCCGCAACACCTTATGCTGACGACGGATTATATTCTCATTGTATTCGCCGTTCTCTTCGATCATGCCTGTGACAGGATTGCTAAACCACTCTTTAAATTCGCGATGAGACTGGAAAACGTTAGGCATAAGAAAGTGCATGAGCGACCACAGTTCCATTAAATTATTTTGAAGAGGTGTGCCGGTAAGAAGTAATCTCCGTTGTGTCTAAAAGTTTAAAAGCAACTGCCATCTCTGCGATTTGAAATTCTTGATATTTTGCGCCTCGTCTAAGATAAGATATTTTTATTTTTTCCGTCTAAAGCTTTGGTGATCCTGTATTACAAGCTTGTAAGACGTAACGCGGTCTAAGATAAGATATTTTTATTTTTTCCGTCTAAAGCTTTGGTAATCCTGTATTACTAACTTTAGCTAATAAGTAACTGCTAATTGGCTGTTATTAATTCATTACCTTCCTACTTTAGCGTAAATGTTAAACGGGTTGTTTCTTGTCGCTCTTCTCAAGTTGTGAGAATAAGTAAGGGAAAATTGTACCGCTAGATTTTTACAGCTTCCTTTTTTCTTTTCTTTTTTTTTTTTTTATAGAATTGAGACACGGAGTTTGATAAGTACAATTGTCTATGTATGCACGCGAACACAGGTGCAAGTTCCCGTAGTAATAATTTATGTTCTGCGAAAAATATTTATTTATAATGATTGCACAAAAAATAGATCAAGCATCACGATGTTTAATTTGTTCATTTTTTAAAATACTAGTGTATATAAGAAAGTCTCCTTTTTTATAATAAATATGATATGTGCCGAAACTGATAATCGCTTTCTACTTTGCAGTGAAAGCACTCCGTATCTATACCGATAACTATTTTTGAAAAGCTGTCAGTAACTATCTCGAAATTGCATACTTTTAAGTAGACGTTTGCAGAAATATCGGTGAGAATTACGCGTTACATGCTCACGATTATTAATAAAATAACAGCACAAATACAACAATATTCACGCTGATAATTTTCTACCAATTTAATTATTACGTTGAAAAGGAGATGGTCGATGGTTACGTTTGATTACATTGCAAAGAGTTGTTGCAGCACTGAAATTAACAGCTATTGTAAATAACACGTAATCTTAACATCTGATAAAATGTAATTGTATATCTTGGACTGAAACAGGAATTGTCGCGTGAAAAAATATGTATACATCATCGATATAACGTGTTGTAACATGTAACGTAAGAATATTAAACATTTGTAAGACGTAACGCGGTTTCAATATATAGATTTTAATATATTTTAATATATTAAAGAAATTTTTTAAATTAAATGTTTTTCACTCTTTCTTTAACAAGACCTGACAATGTATTAGGTATTTTTAGGCTGGTATTTATTCCCAGCGAGAAATGATCCATCGATAACCCATCGAAACGACGTCTAATTAGACGTATATAGACGTCTAATTAGACGTCGATTCGATGGGTTATCGATGGATCATTTCTCGCTGGGAAACTAAAACATCGATAACATGTCGGTAAGACGTCGGTCGGACGTCGAATCCAAGATCGATTAGACGCCGTCGATTAGATGTCGAAAAGACGGCCGTTTTTAGGTCTACGTCGACCTTATTTCAGATTAGATGTAGACGCGTCTATAGATGTGCGTTTCGACGTCGGTCCGACGTCGGATAGACGCTAGCATTCCGGCTGGGTCTGGGCCCCCCTTGGGGGGTTCTTTGGGGGGCGGTGGCGCAGCTTTACTAATTGATCCGTTGGGTGTGGGTCTCTATACTTGGTGTCGGGTACATAAGCTATCCCTTTGTATTGACGGTCCTTCGGACGAGGGATCGTGTTTGTGTTATGTGGAGTCTTCTATCCAGATAGAGGTCTCCTGTTTGTCTTGTTCGTGCATGTCCTGCGGATTGTGTACGACCTTATTCACGGGAGGGGCGTCGACTTCCTTGGATAAACGACTCCCGCAGCCAATGAAGAGGACCCCCCTAGTGATATGACTGCCCGCAATCACTATCATGGGGGCTCTCTGAGGCGGTCGGATGCCGGCGGCGCTGATCCTGGATGTTTGTAGGGCGTGGCCCTCGCATCATTGGTATCGCATGCCTGGGTGTGGGCCAACTCATGGCCCGTCGATGGCTGCGATCCTGGATGCTCGGAGGGGGTAGTCCTCGCATCATTGGTGCCGCACTTGCCCGTCATTTGACTAGGGATCGTTTCTCCGGGGACCGAGACGCTTCTTCCGGGAAGACCTATTCGTGTGTCCCTTAGGCAATTGATTACGTGTTTTCTGTCGCCTCTGCGAGAGGACTGTTACGTGTTCGTGAAGTAGTACCTCTGGTGTTCCGCGTCACGTGACTATAGTTCAGCGTGCTGTATGTCCAAGGGGGAGTTTTTTAGTGGGTGCAAGCCCCACATAGTTCCGGGAGCCGGGCTCGGGCAGTGCGCGAGGCATTTTTCTCCTCCTACGGGAAAGAAAAAAAAAAAAGTGCCGGGACGATGGCGGGTCGGGCTCCCCGGCTCCCCGCGCCTGCGCACTCGGTGCGTTTCGCGCGCGCTCGCCAATCCGAGCGCCGTCACTGGCTGTTCGCGCTGGTGTTCCTCCGCGGCGCCTCCACTGCTGCGATGCTGTTGCTCGCGCCTCCACCTCGGCGCGGCCTTTTCAAACGAGTCCGGCTGTCCGGGCCGCGACTCGTAGCTCGGCGCAACGTGTGCCTGGCTGGCCGGGCCATGGCCACGTCGCCGGCAACCCTTAGGGGCGACGGTCATGAGGACGGGCCCTTCCTCGTGCCGTTCCGTCCGCCCTGGCCCCTCGGGCACTATCTCCGGGCGTCCCCCCGGGCGTCTGCGGTTGTCACTGGCCGATGGTGCCGAGCGCGGGGTCGAATCTCCATGGGCGCCCGCCGTTGCGACCGGGGAGGCATGGACGCGGCCCGACCTACGGCCACGTTTCCCAGCCGTCTCCTAGTCCTCTTAATTTCCCTCGTTGCGGCTCATGGCCGTTACAAATGTGCTCCGGTCATCCCTAGCAATCTTTCCTACGAACTTAAATACTAGAATTAATCAAACGTTAGGACCCCTTCCCCGCTCCGCGCGAGGGAGCATCCCCGAATTCCCCTCGGCCGAGCCCGTCCGGAAAGTGGACGCGACTTGTCACGTCACAAAACATACCACATCAGTTTTTTTAGGTACAAAGATACCTCATCGGTTTTTTTGAGGTAACCACTTTCTTCGAGCTAACATGCTGCGCGTATACTTGGCGCCTTTTTTTACCTTTTTTTAAAAAAGGTAATTTTGTTGTGATATCATTTCTTTTTGTGGTATTAGGGATCATACAAGCATTAAGCAGTACATATTTATAACATATATTTTGCGACATAGAATACAAATACAACTCAGCGTAATCAAACAAACAATATACTTAATTTTATATACACAAACATACACGCACAAGAGAGAGAAAGAGAGAGACACACACACGCAGGCACGTAAAAATGACTTTAGTAGTATTTATTTGTATAAAAATAAAAATCCCACTACCACCCCTATCGTCTTAAAAACTAAAAGTCAATACGGTCCGCGCTTGATGTAAGTAGCCTAACTAATTGATATTTCTATATAGAACATATGCATTCCGCATAGGTATTTTTCCAAATTATCGTAGCTATGCGGCAGCTTGGTTTGCCAGACTTAAAACAGCTTAATTTTGAAAAATATCGCTGCAGAATAAATTATTAATAAAAAATTAATAATAATAATTAAGGGAAACCGCGTCTTGTCGCAAATACTTGCTAAATTGTTTTGTTATCACAACAACGTGATTCCCTAAAAATTTGGAGAAAATCGCTCTTTGCTATTCTACAGTTATTTATCGAATAATCAATAACAATTAATTAAAACATATTTTTATATCAAATCGATGAAAAAACAGTTTGAATATTGTTAAAAAAATATGTATAGATATATTTAATCTTTATTAATTAATTATATCTCAAAAAACCCAGTGGCCGATAATAATTAGCCTACGATACGTTTGTACCCCCCGAGGAACCCACATGACATTTGAACGTTTCCCTTCCGCGAGACGTTTCGCTGTTAGCTACTGCTGCTAGCTTCAGCTATATCCAAGTTCTCGGGTTATGTTCATCTGCAGACTTCGATGACAGCGACGAGTTAGTGGCTATGCTAGAAATTAAATGCATCCTTGATAAGCGACCATGCCCCCACCACTAGAATTAACGGTAGTCTCCAGACCTGTATGTAAGACCGTGCACTGCACTGCACTATTAGTTTGCGAGCGCCGCCGTCGTCGAAAGAGTGAACTGTACATTTCCTCACCCCCGTTCTCGCACCTCATTACATGCCTACAAGTACGACGGAGAAGGAGAAAACGGAGTATCTTAATCTCAAATTCACCGTATTTAGATTTTGCATCGCGATATCTCCGCTCGTAGGGCACGTAGGAAAAATAAAAACACTTTTCTTATACAAATCGAACCTAAGCTATTCATCGGGCCAAGTTAGAAGTCGATCGGATCAGCCGTTATTGAGATCTGATAATCAAAGGTCCCTTGAAAAATTGTCTCTGCGTAAAAGAGGCTCGGTGGTCTCGCGCTGCGCTATACTTGGCGCGAGACACTACCGTGCCTCTTGATATGTGTACGAGTATACATTATAGAACGCATTATATATATATGCCTTACACTTCCGACATTGCATATGTATATATATTGTATATACCCAGATAACAAAATGCACGCAAAGTGAGCTCACGACGCGTGCACGTCGTGCGGATAATTTGCACGGCGTGAACTCATGGTGCTAGACAGATGCGTCCTCAAATGATGTTCATATGACTCGCACGCGTGAGTGCCGCATGCATGCGGGTCATATGAGCTGTCACGACTTTTTCACTCCCGGAGCCGTCCGGGGCGTGTGCCGGATCAAAAGGGTAAAGGAGAGCGGGATGATAGGCCTCTCCGGTGATTCTCTCGCACCTTCGGCACTCCACGGAACGATTTCAATGTTGGGCGCCAGACGCGTAAGTTCGCGTCCGCGAGATCGCGAAAACCTTTAACGTGACGCAAGACGGAATGAGGCGGGGTGCGAGGGAATGGCTAGCTCAACCTAGTGGCGGGGCGGGGTGATGAAGGGCGGCGCAATTCGGCGAGGTGACACGTAAATCAGCAACTCAATCCGTTAACAATAAGGAATAACATTTATTGAATAGTAGCTCTCGAGGAAATCATAATGAGGGCCCATTCGGCCTCGTATAATCGCCAAACAAATCGAGTAAATAATATCTGACGCGGGCGTCCGGATTTAATGAACAGAATGGATAACAACGCGGACGCTAGAATTTACGGAGTCTCACTTGCTTACTATAAACGCGCGGAAAGCGCTCTCCTCGAGCAACGAATAATAGGAATAGAAAACTCACCTCGTCGCTTGAAACGAAATAGCGGTCACAGAAACGAGCGCCTTTGAAATAACCGGAGTAACGCAAAATTTTTGAGTCGCTAGGAAGCGAATTAAGACGTGAAACATCGTGAAGTAAGAGGAAGTCACGCTCGGAGCGCGTGTACGCAACTCCCGAAACCGTGTAGGAATTCTGTCGCCAAGTATCGAAATCTCACGTAAATAACTCCTGATCGAGCGTAACAAGGAGGCGCTGATTCAATCGACCAGATAAAGAACACGATAACTAACGCAAAACATGGGGTCGTCGCGAGTAATAAAACACCCACGCACACTCAAAGAAAAGATTGGCTGCAGTAGCCTAGAATTGGCTGCGTCAGCCAATTTCAATGGTCAAATATGGCATAGCATTTCAGTTGGCTGCAGTAACATATTTTCAATGCTGCTATAAGCTTGGCTGGAGTTAATACGTGACTTTGCTGCTCCAACCAATTGCCTACTTTACAGGGGCTTGCTGATTGGCTACTCCCTAACCAATAACTCCCGCGCGATGGCCTACTAGTTGGTTGCTCCAGTCAACTTACTCCTGCATGGTGGCCATCCTGTGCATATTGTTACGACCATCTTATCTGATTGTGTAAACCATCTGCACGAAAAAAGTTATAATATTGGGTTGGCCAATAAAAACCGCACGGATTTATTGGCCAACCCAAAATATGAACACCTAAAAATATTACAACAATTTTTTCCGTGCAGATGATTTATATATAATATAATCAGATAAGATGATAACAAACAATATGCACAAGATTGAAGGCAACACCAAAATGCTTTAATCGCTTGATGGTCAGTTTTATTTAAGAACGAACAGTAAAAAATAGACAAATTATTTTCAAATGACATTAATTTATTTTCGAATGATTTACACCACATATTCTAAATTAAGGTAACTTTATAATAAAACATTAATATTTATCGAGTACATACTCACAATGCATGCCTTGTAGAAATAAAGTATTTGCCATCATTCATTCTGACTGAAATAACTGGAATGTGATCAAACAAATTATCAATGTTAATATAAGAAATTTTAGCAGTCATTTGAACTTCATATGCATGTATATGTTCATCAAAACCAATTGTTTTAAAAGTAAAACACACAAGGCAAACCTTAAAGCCCTCCGTGCAATATATCCTTTGAATCTCACCAAAGATAGGCAATTCAAAATTATCTGAACCAAGAACAACATATGTACCAATTTTGTATTTTGTTCCCTTATAATCAATCCATGGAACTTCTATGCAAGTGCCTCTAAAATCAACAGAGATGGACGAATAATCTAAATTTTCGTTTTCAGGCAATTCGTCTAAAATGTTCCCTGGCCCCATTTCAAATTTCCGAGTAAATCCTAGTTGACTTACTAATCTATAACACATTTGCAGAGATTCTTTGAACGCTAATGTAAAAGTAATATTTCTTCTTGAGTATGTGGCATTAGCACGAATCTTGCTAAGCCTGTTCTTAGATTCTTGCCTCATTGTGCTAAATAAAGCTAATGGTCCTGACATTTCAAGCATTATAGGAAAGTGTAGCATAATATGATGCTTAGGTTTTAGTTTATCTTTAAAGAGTTCCTGGTACAATGTGTGATGTTCAAAAATGAGCTGCTCCAACAATATCGATATTTCAATCTGAATGTTAGTGGCAGCAACAATATCAAATATTTGGCGTAAAACAACATAAAAATGCCAGAATTTATTATCACACGGCACAAAGTCTCCAACTAAAAAACCGAACGTTAAAAAAAAATTTATCATTTCAGTACCCGACATACTTAAATGTTTGTTTCTCACTTCCTCCTCTCTTACAAGTGGCGGCCTGTTCGAAAATCCGTTTATATAATAATCAAAACTTTTCATTCTTTCATTAAGCTCTTGAATTACAAAATGTTTCTCATTGAACATTAAATGATATAATAAATGGCCCATTCCATATCGCAGACAACCTTCTGCCATCTCATGTAACAAAGGATCTGAAGCAAAGTTTTCATAAACATGAAACCCTTTAACTTCATTCCAAATTGAATATTCATTTAAACCAGACTTGGATAGACCATCATGGATATCGTTTAAGTAGTTTTCTCTCCTTCTCAAATTTTCTTTTCGTATAAAGCAATCTTTTTCACAATATTCCTTTCGGGTAGTGCAAAAACGACAATAATAAGTGGCATTAAAACCCATTGAATAGCCTAATATTGTATTGAGTCCAAGATTGTCTCCAGTTAATAAACCAAGAGCAAAGTATACCTTTTGATCACCCTGTGGCAAATGTAAAACAATATCATAGTCCTGAAGAAAATTGATTTCATCTACTAATATGCGAATCATAGCTTCATTTTTAAAATGCGCTCTATCAGATGCATGGAACAATAAAGTAACAAAAATTTCATTCAATGTAGAACGGTATTCTGGTGGAATACATGGAATAGTAACATAAGTTCCGCCTAACTTTTGAATCGCTTTATGACTCCCCAAAGGATTATTAACTTCAAAGTCATCATGATAAACGAAAAGAGGGAAAACAATTTTGTCAGAAAAATAATCTGTTTTCTTTTTTCTCCACAATTTACCCTGAACAAAGTTAGATAATACAGCTGTCTCTTTCATTAGATATACCATGTAATTATAAATGATGTCAAACACTCCTGGAAGGCTAAAGAAAGCTTTCAAAATTGTACGAAGAGGTTCGGGGCAAAGTTGGATCTGCATACAATTTCGCAATGTAACGTAGCAAGTAGTTGTGAAGTTTGTCATTAATAGATTCTTTTGAGACCGATATATCCTGAAGAAAATCTGGAGAAAAATTAACATCTTCAGAGTCTGAGTCTGACGATCGTAAGTTAGCTCTATTACTTTTTTTAGCACTTTGAATACGACTCTTAAGGACAGAATTAGCTGGAAATTTATGATAGGATATAAGATGTTTTCGGAATTTTCTCCATGAATTATAATCTGATAAACATTGGGGTACTTGACACTTATATTCGGTAATCTCATCAAATTTATGAGCAGTACTTAAATGCAAATGTAGAGCATTGACAGAGGTCAAAGTTAAATTACACACAATTTTGCCCTACACACTTTATCTCATTGTGATATTTTATTTTCGAACATTCAAAAATATCTAAAAATTAATTAAAGTTCAATGCAAAACAAAATTATTCCCAACTCAAAACTAAAGTAATTTAATTATCTGTTAACTGTAAATATTCATTCACCAATGTTGCTACACTTGGTACATGTTCATCCCATTGAGTTTTTAATTGATAAATAGCCTGCTGAAGAAAAAGCCATGGCTGACTACTTTGAAAGGGATAGGATGCATGCAAAGCCTGATACGCTTTGAAACACACGTCTATTGCACGTAAAGGGCTCTCTACCTTATACGGAAAATTGTCGATATAAACATACTTTGGGGATACGTATGTCGGTGTTGGTAATGGATGATAGTGATGGAGAGGAGTGTATGTTTTTGGATGTATGATGGTAAGTGGAGGATACGTCCCCAAAAATACCATGCGACTCTCTGCGAGTCGCGATGGTGCCACTCCACTATATGCCCGTCTAACTCGTCGTCCGATGAGATCGTCGGTGATAGTGTCGATCGGGGCAATGGATGTTGTTACCGAATTTGTTTATATATTAATGTCGGCGCGGACGAGCGCTCGCGAGAAAATGTGGCTAATGTGTTGCCGTCTCGATACCACCACAATACGATTCTGTTATGTTTGCTGTATTTTCACCAATGATGACAGGGAACGGCTGAAGTTGCTTCTTAGCAGCAAATAGCTTCTGCCTCATGCGTTCCACTTGCACTTCCAAGTCTCGTAAAGCCTAAAAAACCAGTTTAAATTTGACAAAAACATTTTTCTAGAAGTATTTTTCACATCACCTTCTCTTTTCTCTTGCAATATTATTATGTTTTAAGGGGATACTGAAATGACTGCTGAAATATCTGATGTATCCAATAGGAAAAAATTACAATATCGATTTTTGTATCGTTTTCATCTGATATAGAATAATACTCTACTTTAATTTCGCACGTACACAGTAAAAAATTTTGTGTTAATATCGGTCCACTCACAATTTTGTGTTAAAATAACTCATTCATCGTGTTATTTTTGACATTTAGAAATGTTATATCGACATTTTATTTAGTAAAAAATGAGTTATTTTAACACAAAATTGTGAGTGGACCGATATTAACACAAAATTTTTTACTGTGTACTTTTATTGTTTAAAAGCGTTTTTAAATCTGTGCAACTAATACGACGTAAACATTACAGAGAAAAGTCTCACACACACACTATATATACAGGATAGGCTATTTTAATCTACGCACTAAAATCTCTCAAAATCAGACCATGCAAATTTCTCTTATTAAACTTTCTTGTAACTTCGACCAGTTGAAGATATTTACCCGGACATTTATGGACGGACACCCTGTATATATATTTTTTTTCGATAAAGTTTTGAAGTTTAACATCTCCAAAGACAGAAATATCTATTACCTTGATATGCAGCAGGAAACCAGCACTTAAATCTGCAGCCGTAGGACGCCACTTTCCAACATTTTTTGGAGAGAAAAGTGTTGGGATTGCTAATAACACCTCCACAGTTTCCTCTGAAAGTAAGTAGACCTCTTGGAAAGAGTTTCTATTGAAAAGAGGGAGAAAAGCTAAAATTTTTTGAATGTATTACCTTCAGGAGTTGAGGATTTTATGTTAGTCTTTAAAAGACTTTTTATTCTTTGAACAATTTTCTCCCAATTGGACAAAAGTTGCATTGAATTATTAGGGTACAGGTAGCTGAAATCTTGTTCCAACTGAAATTGGACAAACACACAATATTATTTTCAAATATTTAAAAAACAGAATAATAAAATTTTAATCCTAGCAATTTACCAAAATATAACCCCAAGGCTGTCGCAAAATACGAAATTCATTGAAGTAGTCAGTAATTGCACCAATAAAGTGTTTGCCTTTTTTCTGTCTGCATTCTGTACTTCTGAGTTTCAAAAGTCTTATGGAGGCTCTTTTCACTTTATAATGGCCTCATTCTGTGGCTCTAGGCATCTCCGTAACCACTGTAGGTTATCTAACTGTGTTTCTGAAGAGCCCGCTCCTATGTGTGGTCATAATATCATAATATATAATATATATAAAACTGTCATTCATAATATATCATCATATATAATATCAAATGAGTATAAAATGAGTATCAAATGAATATACCATTAAAGTCATGAGAGTCATTCACGTCCTGCTCTTCTTCCTGTAAATTGCCACTCCGAAGCTCTGCTTTTCGAAGTTTGCCAATTAATTTCGTGTACTGATCGTATAGCTTTCCTTTAGGTTGTACTGCTCGATCAGTCCCAGTAGTCTTCTTTCTTCTCGGAATGTACCAAGTATCCTATTCCAAATAAAATAGAATGTAGCATAAATAAAGAGAGCATAGAAGTCTACTATTAAAAAATTAAAAAATAATAAAAGTATTTAAAACTTACTACAATTTCCGTAGGAAAAAGTTCTATGATTTGTTGACTAAGTCGCTTGAAATCATCCGAAGTAATTCTGTAAGAAATATATATCATTAATTTTGTTTATATTCATAGTAATTAGTAATTGCTAATTACAGTAAATGTGAAATAATTCGAACAGCAGATTATTGCACCACACTCACCGTTTGTTCGGATCATTAGCTAACTCTGCAGTTACTATGTATTTTGCTAAATCTGATCTCAGAGCGTTGTCGAAACCTTGGTTTTTATACAGACCAAAATAGCTCTTGCCATCACTTGTTCGTTCAAGATAAAGCCTTACATCCTACAACAATATTTAACTTGTAATTTTTTATTACTTTAAATAATGACAATACTTAATAAGGACTTACATTTGAAACACAAGTATGTTGTCGGTTTTCATTGAAAGAATTTTTCTTGCAACGTTTTACTTGCTGTGACTGTGATACCTCCTCAATCTGTATTGACAGGGGATCAGTAGGGAATTCCTCATTAACTGGTAATTCCTCATCAACTTTTTGTTCTTCAGGTACAGCAACGATTAATTCTTCAATAAGACTACCATCGGCAGCAACAATGGTATTTATTGTCTCAATAGCTCTATCTTCCAGAATTACTGCATTCTCAACCTGAAACAGAAAATAAAAGCGAAAAAGCGTGAAAGGTTAAATAAATAATTTAAAACTAACAGAGGACATATATTTTACCTTCATTGATGAAGACACTAAAGGGCATAGGGGAATAAGCATGTAAAAATTGCCCCCGCAAGTATGAAGTTGATATTGGCGTCGTAAGTTAATACCCATGTGACCTTGAACTCCTGCAAATATTGACCTTGAAATTATACTTTTGAAGGAGTTATGGAGGAAGAAAGAAAAGAAACAAATAATTTCTTTCTCGAAAACGGCTCGACCAATTTTTATGAAAAAAATATATGTTGTAGGTATCAATAATGGTGTTCAAAAGAAAATATTTTGTAATTTTTGAACAAATAATAGAGCTGAAAAAAATTTTTGAATTTTTCAAACAATTTTTTTTTTGTGTTCCTTTAGAGTGACACCTTTAATTTTTTTTGCAAAAACATTGTACTAGTATCTATTTTAACATATAATTTTCCCAGATTTTTAAAAAATATAGTTTTGGAGTAAAAAAATGAAAATCATGGTCGTGTCACCTGATGCTCAAAGTAATAGTCTAAGATCCCGACCTACATCGACCTTCACCCATCTGTTTTCCTAATAAAAAGTATTTTTTATCAAACATAATGAATAAACAAACAAATCGCGGATGGGTTGCCTAATTAAATTAGCTCAAGGCTACCCTTAATTAAAAATAATTTAATTAATTTTCTTTTATTTCTACACTCATTTATATTCTCAAAAAATTCAGTACCAATCGAAAGTACAAAGCATAAGTAGAAAGGAAAAGTTGGGTTGCCTATCTTTTACTGCTCCCTATTACCGGGTTGCTAGGTATAAACAGGTGAATGAGTTGGTATTACCAATTTACACTCATCTTTATTCTTAATTGAACTATATTGTTGCGCCCGTGCGAGTCTGTCCGAGACGCCCGGTACAAGAGAGTCGCGAGAAGCCTGAACTTCACTCATGAGAAGCTTCAAGCCGTCCCTTGACAACGGGACACTTATTATTTATTGATTGATCGCCTGTCAGAATTGTTCTGGAGATTCGAACCGTTCGTTCCTGCTCTCCAAGCCTTTTCTGTATTTTCGTTCCGAGTCTTAATAAACCGAGTTCTTCCTTTTGTAATAACAAGTGTCGTTATTTCCACGGTCCCGGAAGTGCGCGGTCGTGTTCGCGAGTGAGCGTGATTCTAGCGAGCGAAGCGCAACAATATATTAAAATAAAGATAATTTTATTGCGAACACAGTGGTATTAGGTTGCCTAAGCAAAATCGATCAAGACTTGTGGTTGCCGCGCTTTAAAGTCCGAATATTTGAGTAAGCGAGCGGGGTGCGACAGAGAAGCGTGAACGTACTATTCTATGCAATAGAGGAGGACGCAGCATAGCAGTTGTGCGTGAAGCCGAGTGAAAGAGAGTGCGCATGCTCTTTTCTCCGTGCGATAGAGAAAGACAATTCTATCGCTCGAAATCTTTTTTTCTCTCTTTCACTCGGCAACTGCTTCACGCACAACTGCTTATGCTTTGTACTTTCGATTGGTACTGAATTTTTTGAGAATATAAGTGTAGAAATAAAAAAAAATTAATTAAATTATTTTTAATTAAGGGTAGCCTTGAGCTGATTTAATTAAGCAACCCATCCGCGATTTGTTTGTTTATTCATTATGTTTGATAAAAAATACTTTTTATTAGGAAAACAGATGGGTGAAGGTCGATGTAGGTCGGGATCTTAGACTATTACTTTGAGCATCAGGTGACACGACCATGATTTTCATTTTTTTATTCCAAAATTATATTTTTTAAAAATCTGGGAAAATTATATGTTAAAATAGATACTAGTACAATGTTTTTGCAAAAAAATTAAAGGTGTCACTCTAAAGGAACACAAAAAAAAAATTGTTTGAAAAATTCAAAAATTTTTTTCAGCTCTATTATTTGTTCAAAAATTACAAAATATTTTCTTTTGAACACCATTATTGATACCTACAACATATATTTTTTTCATAAAAATTGGTCGAGCCGTTTTCGAGAAAGAAATTTTTTGTTTTTTTTCTTTCTTCCTCCATAACTCCTTCAAAAGTATAATTTCAAGGTCAATATTTGCAGGAGTTCAAGGTCACATGGGTACTAACTTACGACGCCAATATCAACTTCATACTTGCGGGGGCAATTTTTACATGCTTATTCCCCTATGCCCTTTGTCCATAAGTTCAAAAATTTAACTTGTGGGCCAAATAGAGGAATCAAAAGACGTATGTGCTCTTCCTTTAGTTTTAAAAAGCTATTCTTATCTATTTCATGTTCTAAGAGAAAGTTTACAATAAGACAAAGAATTTAAACAATAAAATGAAAATGTAAAGCATTGTGTTTCTAAATTATTAAAAATGTTGAGTAATAATATCATAGACAGACAAAGAAATACAAACAATCTATACTACAAATAATATATAAAAAACCTGCTATCGAAAATCTTCCGTATAAACTTACCTTTAAATATTGCTTCATAAGATGAAAATTCCCACTTCTTTAATATATTAATTGTCCACTCGTCTGCCATAATAATGATTGTTCAAATGACTATGTTCAGCACAAAAAACGAAACGAATAATTACGAACTCTTTTATATTTATATAGTATGCTTTATGTTTTATATAGTATGCTCTTCATGAGCAGCTTGCATAGCAATCCAGAAAGCTTCAATATTTGTCATTCCAGAATAAGATCTATAATAAAATATAACGATATTATTATTAATAAACACTCCAATAGGTTACATTAAGTAATTTAAAATAATTACATAGACTTATAATAAATTTAGTTTATTGAATTTTCTCATTTTCTCTTTTATTATAAAATAAATTATAATAAAATAGAGATAAATATTTGTAAGTTATTTTCTTATAACGTTTAAAACTTATGTACCATTATTTAATTTTATTTATAATTGCAAACTCTTACCTTTAATATAACAGGCAAAATAGAAACCTGAATCAATGTCAGAAAGACCGTTTACTTCTGATATAAGAGGTTTTATGATGGAATCGAGACGAAGAAATTCTTGTTGAGTTTGAACGACAAATAAGTCTTTTATATTACAGCGAATTACTGCGAATCGCGCACAGTCTGGCACCGCACTTAGAAATACTTTTCCGCCGGTCACTCTCTCTCTTCCTTCCTCTTTCTCTTACACTATTTACTGCGAATATGCGTGCGATTTCGTCTCTCCGATAGATCTTAGGCTGGAGCAGGCTAGAGTACCATGGCACGTATTAGAAACCTGAATCAATGAATCAGAAAGACCGTTTACTTCTGATATAAGAGGCTTTATGATGAAATCAGTATCGAGACGAAGAGATTCTTATTGAGTTTGAACGACACACACGCACACACACACACACACACACATACATACACACACACACACACATACACACACACGCACATAAATAAGTCTTTTATATTACTTACTGCGAATTACTGCAAATCGCGCACAGTCTGGCACCGCACTTAGAAATACTTTTCCGCCGGTCACTCTCTCTCTTCCTTCCTCTTTCTCTTACACTATTTACTGCGAATATGCGTGCGATTTCGTCTCTCCGATAGATCTTAGGCTGGAACAGGCTAGAGTACTATGGCACGTATTTTCCGCGTGATGCGTAACGCGCACGGTTTCAGTCGATTACGTGGTTATTTACGCGGGAAAGAGCCCGGCGCCGCAGCGGCCCGGCGAACTTCACGAAAACAAACTCCTATCGCCGAGCGCTTGCACGACAAATTTGAGTTTGCCAGCCCGGCCAACTGTCTTATCAACCTTGTCGGTAAGGTCACCGCAGCTAAGAAATTGCCTAATGAGCCAACTACTTACTACCTTTGAAAGTTGGATACGTTGGCCTATCTAAAATCATAGATTGGAATTGCGATTTGCTGCTTCAAAAATTAAATAGTTGTGGCAGAAAACTTTTATGCAACCAATAAAACTTGGCTATTGCAACAATTCTTTTCTTTGAGTGCAATTAATATCTAAACGCACGAGCGCCAGAACGCCGAGAATATCTTCACACGAGTCAGCGTTTAACCTAATTAGTCGGTCACGCGAACGATTTCTTACCGAAACGTAGAATACGATCGACCTCTCAACGCGAGGATTCGATCGGCACGAACTCGGTTTCGGCGCAAATACCTCTCTCACGCAACGCGAACGATAACTGCGTGATCAGCACGCATACCGCACAATCTACGCGAGTAACATCACTAATCCTCACGCTAACGACGCGAGAGATAGGCTGGTGCGCGCGGTAATGAGTCCCAGCGCGAACAGCTTTAATATAATCTGACGCGAGTATAATATCCTACGCTAATCTCGCGAAGGCCATTTTAACGTGAACGACACGACTGATTTCCAATGCGAACAACACGAATGAATCATAGCGCGAACGACACGGATAACTCCTAGCGCGAACAATACAAATAATTCCTAACGCAAACGACATAAACCATAATTTCTAACGCGAATCTAACGCGGTAATACGGGAACGTAATTATCCCGGGGATCGCACGGAAAGTCTAACCTCGCTACGCTTCGGTCGAGATCTCCAGAAGTTTCGGTCGCGATCGCGATTCCGCGGCCACGCTACCATCCCGATGCCCTTCGCTCTCGCTGTCGATCGCAATCTCGATACTCGGTCTCAAGGAACCGTACATGTCGCGGTATTACACACAATTTCCCGAGCGAGAGCGCGCACCGGAGGACGGCGTCGTGGCTTACATTTCGGTATTACTTGCGGGCAACCTCACCGGTAGAAATCCTCCTCCTCGGACTCCTCGCCGTCGTCACGTCCACCAAAAGTATCGCCGGTTCCGGAGGGTCGGACAAGTATTTTCGCTGTTAATAGCGTTCTAATAGCGCGAGGTTCGCGTACGAGCAGAGAGTGTCGCCGAAATTTCGCTCGATAACGAGATCGATGCGGTCGCCCCTCTCGGGGCGCGCGGACCAATCGGAGCGCGAGCTCGCAAATTCGTAGGATCCCAGCGCAGGTTCGGCGCGAGCGGGTTTTTCGAGGGCGCACCACGGTTCCTCGGCGGCGCAGCAGATTATTCGCCGTTGCCTTCGGCATTCGACAAGTTTCGTCGTGCCTTGTACGCCCCCAGCTCGACCCTGGGGCGGTGGCCATCCACCCCGCGAGCCGGTATGCTGTGGAGGCCGATGGTTGCAGTCAGGTGTACCCCGGTACCTGGGGCCCTGTTATCGGCCGTCTCGCCTGCCGCTGCTGCATGCGCCGCGCCTGTCTGCCTCGTTGGCGCCACCCGCGGTCCCCGTAGTTTCCGCTCCTGCCGTACGCTCTCGTGTCCGAAATCCTCCTCGACTTTGCGTTGGCGGAGACTCTCCTGTAGAAGTTCGTTGTGGCTCGGTAGAGGCGCCGCGCATTTTACAAAAAAAACAAAAAAACAAAAGAATCAGAATGGCTATCGCGATTATTTTTATGGCCCTCTGGAGATCTCGCGGTGGCCTCCCTGGGTCGTCCCGCGGCGCGAAATTCCGCGCCTTGTGACGGCGGCGGGGCGCCGCCTCGCCGCGGCGAGCCGCAACGTCACAGAGCATCAACTGCTCTCACCTTGTACCCTTAAATATTATTTTTATATGTAGTGCGATCTTTTACGATCAATATTATAATTTATCATCAATTATACATTAATCCACCCCAAAAAAATATTCTGTCATTTAGTGGCTCCCGCTTGATTTTAGAGGATTTTCCTCTGAAATACGGTCTCAAGAAGATATTTTAAAATCTAGAGGAATATCCTCTAACCATGAGACACTAGACTTAAAATTGCAGTCCTCTTAATACTAGAGGACACTGATTTCCGATATTCACCCAGCATAAAAAAAAATTATTTTTTTCGAAATTGTATTACTATTTTATAACTAAATTTGTTTCTTAAGATGCAATCTATGATTATAAATATTTTCTCATATTAAAAATACACTCATATAAAAACACACTTACCTTGGTGGGATTCGAACTCGGGACCTCTGGATCGTGAGCCAACTGTCTTACGTGGTAGACTACTTCTTAATTTGATGTAAGTGTTACATATAGTCTACATATGTCATAACCAGCGCAAATATATAATTTTTCAAAAATCATCTTAAGAAACGAATTCAGTTTAAAAAGAGTAATAAAATTTTAAATTGGACATATGATATAATATTTCTTAATGTCGAGTGAATGTCAGAAACCAGTGCTGGCTCATTATGAAATTTTGTGTTCGTAAATATATTTATGAAAAAAGTATATTTATAAAGTTAAAACATTCTTATCAAATTCTTACAAGGGCCTTATTAGATAAAAATAAGGAAACCTTTCTTATGGAATCCCTAATAAATAATGATCGGGACCTTATCCGGTTAGCCCTAATAAATAAGTACACGCAGAAAATTTTTCTCGTAAATACAAGTATACACGAATAAAGTAAATACTATACTAATCTTGCACGGCTACGATATAGTCATAATATGCAAAAGATTTCAAGAAAGTATAGGAAATTTAGAGAGCAAAGAATAAAACTATACGCAGAAGTAAATATTTCCATCAAGTATGGGACTTTCGAGAGCGCGTTTTACTATGTTAATTTAAAGACGGATGATTCAATTATATCTTGTCCGATTATATCTTATCCCGAATATGGTTGATGGACAAAAAACGAGACGTCTGTTGCAGTCATGGCAAAAACATAAGTTGCTGTTATAGGCTGTGGCGGTCAGCTGTCCGCCACGAGCGAACTTGAGAACGCTGTAGAAACCCTGCCGAGCTGCCCTAGATATAGAGGTCGATGTTGAATCTTAATCACGCGAGAATATACCGGCGATGCGCCGCGTAGCGGGCGCGAGCCGAACCCTTTCGCTGCGCGAGCCCGCGTTGCCGCTCGCGCCGCGCGCCTTCCGTCGTCCACAATCGTGCACAATCCGGGTTACTATCGCATTTCTATGAAGAACATAGACTATTGCCAGATACGCAACGAATATTTCTATACAGTTCACAGTAGGTACCACCCTAGATTATATTTTTTCTTATACTGTCTTAAGAAACAACGAGCATTCCAAGACATCTGTGAAGTTGGCAATTCAAGCTACAACGTCGAATATGTACATGTTAGTATGGGACTTTTTTTACTTTTCTCATATTTCCTTGTTAGTATGGCAAACTTATTTACCTTTAGGTTACAAGATGTATCTGATCAAACTATTACTTTTCTATTGTCATATATTAATTTCCGGTTGAATACGCGTATATCCTACCGGTGCGATGCAAATCTAGTAAATTTTATTATGAGTATTCTACATTATTCGAGAAAAATTTTCTGCGTGTATTTATGAAGTTAAAACATCTTTATCAAGTCCTTACAAGGGCCTTATTAGATAAAAATAAGGAAACCTTTCTTATGGAATCCCTAATAAATAATGATCGGGACCTCATCAGGTTAAAATAAGGAAATCTTTCTTATGGCATCCCTCATAACTAATGATCGGGGCCTTATGTTATGTAAGGCCATTCCTAACAAATTTCTACCCGGGCGTCTCGTGTGGTGGCGTACGCATCGCGTAGCTAATAAGACAATCGTTTTTTAACAAACGCGCGTGCCACTAATAGCATATCCTCTTATTTTAAGAGGCTATTGGATTATTATAGTAGAATTTGCTATAGAGGAATTTACTCTTGATTTATAGCTTTTACACATCTACTCTTTTATAAAGTAATACGTATTACTTAAAGAAAAATATTCTGCATGTAAGATTTTTTGCTTAGAGGAAGTGCCAAGAGGAATTCCCCACTTATCAATAGAATATTTTCTCTGGGTGTCGTAAAAGATCGCACTATGCCATCACGTATGTGTTCACTATACCATCACGTGTGCGTAATCACTATGCCATCACGTGTGCGTAATCACTGTACCATTACACGTGTAATCACACGTGATGGCATAGTGCGACCTTCTATGCGCGCACGTATGCCAAAATCACTTCGTGAAGCGAGCATGATGCGTTCGTGCATGCACGGTGTGATAATCACGCCGTGAAGGTAATCACAACAAAATTACCTTTTTAAAAAAAAGGTAAGAAAAGGCGTCAAGCCACACGCGTTCGAAGAAAGTGGTTATCTCAAAAAAACCGATGAGGTATCTTTGTACCTAAAAAAAAGTTGATGTTGTATGTTTGTACCTAAAAAAAACCGATGTGGTATGTTTGTATTTTGTTATGCCGCGTCGCCGAATGGTGACGGCGTACGACATACGATTACAATTTTGGGATCTTCTGACCTTCCGAGTTGGAACTCGTTAAGCACAGGCAGGCTAGGAAGGGTTCGGGTTCGTAGGTAGAACGGGCACAGGCGTTGTTGAGTAACTGCACTTGGGTTACCTTATTAAGAGCTTTATTGCCGCTTTGTTACACTCACTAATTGTAAGTCACACTAGGCTTAGCTTTCGCACTTGCTATTATTCGTTCGCACTTCGTTATAATTCGCGACACGACTTACGAGGACGGCGCGGGCAAAGTCTCGGGTGTAATACTCTCCGTCGCGGCTTCTTCGGCGGTCCCTTATATTGTTTTACCTTATGCCCTGTCGGCACATTTTTGTCGGGTTCGACGGCCCCCCGAATGCGGTCGGTCAGTGGCCGAGCGCATTCGCAATCTCGCTGTGATCCCGCGGTTCCGCGATTGCCGAAATGCGTTGCCGCACATTCCTTTGCATGTCGCAATAGTACGATTGACGCGGAAGCCTGATGGACTTCCACGTCCGCGTCGGCGTAACCTGAGAGGCCTTTCGAAAGACAGTTTCCTCGAAGTCTTTCGAAAGACTATTCTGATTTTATTACAATTAACTTAATAATTTCTCGTTGTAATTTTAGATTACAACATCCCTCCCCCGTTAAAAGAGAAAACGAGGTACGCGAGTTTTCGCTATATATTTTAATTTATACCTTGTTGTATTCCCATTTCTATATTTTCCCGCATCTACATATATATTTTACATTTTGTGATACCCGTGTACAGTGTTTTAGTATAATCGTTTACTATTCTATTAGAACCTAGTACTTACACTACGTTTTAAAATTGGTTTCGGAAATGCGTATGGTCGAAATGATCTTTCTTCATCGTATAATGTAAGTGGTGACCGTGGGTTCTTTTTCTTTTTTATTTTATTTTTTATTAATACGTATAGTAGGTAAACTATGAGAGTTCTAACTCGGGAGCTCCGAGGGGGGTGAGGGGCGAGGGGGGTCCCCGCCCGGGGGGGTGATGAGGGGGGGGGGTGTCCGCGGGGTGAGGGGAGGAGGGGGGGGTGTCCGCGGGGTGAGGGGGAGGGGGGTACCGCGTTTCCGGTCGCGCCGCGGGGCGGGAGAGGGGGGGGGTACCGCGTTTCCGGTCGCGCCGCGAGGTGAGGGGGAAGGGGGGTACCGCGTTTCCGGTCGCGCCGCGGGGAGGGGAAGGGGGGGGGGGTACCGCGTTTCCGGTCGCGCCGCAAGGTGAGGGGGAAGGGGGGTACCGCGTTTCCGGTCGCGCCGCGGGGTGAGGGGGAAGGAGGGTACCACGTTTCCGGTCGCGTTGCAGGGGGAGGGGGGGGTACCGCGTTTTTCCGGCGCCGCGGGGAGGGGTGACCGCGTTCGCGTTTTCGCCGCGCCGCGGAGAGGGGTCCGCGTGCAACGGCCGCGTTGGTCCGCGCGACGTCACACGGCGCGCTTCCGGCCCCCGTTCGCGCGCGTATTTTCGCTTTATTTACCTCTACTTACCTATTTTCTTCGACGTCCAGCTTCTCTGCCACATCACACCAGCTTCTCTGCCACATCACACTATCAGTCATGAACAGTGCAAAATGGACAGAGATTGCATGGCATAATAGTATACAATGGACGTTCGCATGAAGAACACATTATATTGTCAAAGAGTATACAAGGCCTGGTGTTGTGTCTACGAACAGCGTGCAAAAACGAGAATATGCCGCTAATTTCCACCATACATGCTGCACAAAACTTCGCATGTCCCGAAGTATAGTAAATGTACATACAACACATTTTTTTAAGAGGATCCAATGTATTTACCTCTGCTTGATCCAAAACTCTAAAAAGTTCATCTTGAACATCATCAGAATGCTCTGATATGTCGCTGTCATAACATGAATCGTTAGCAATAAGTGCATCATCATCAACTTCTTCCTGTTCATTCACAACAACTTCTTCATTCACTTCCAGTTCTGCAATCACTTCCATTTCTTCTTCTTGTTCATTAACTTCAACGTCCATATCCTCTTGTTCAAATAGTTCCTCGAAATCCATTGTTACACACACACACACACACACACACACACACACACACACACACACTTTGCTTACTTGCACTCACTTAACCCTTCGAAAGCGTCCCAAAACGCCTTATACGCGTCAAAATCAATTAGACGTAAATTTCTCCACCGTCCTCTATTCCTTTCCAGTATATTTGATAATTGAGAAAAATCCATCGTATTCTTCAGCGTTCTCTATTCTTTTCCAAAATATGTAGTTACCGAGAAAACTCCGGTTCGATCCGAGATCGGCGATCCCGATCTCGCGACGGATCACATACCTCGGTACATCGACTCTCCACAAATCCAATATGTTACATTTTCTAACCCGCGGTTCACTGATTTTAACGATCTTGAATTGAGAAGTGAGCACCGGTTTGCACAAGTTTAAATATTCGTCGCGCATATCACGTCATGTGTTATACTCATGACTTCCAGCTCTCGACTACTGAGCGTACCCTCAAATTCATCCTTCCATATCTCACTATTGTCACATCGTTTGTTTATCATATCTAATTTCACCATGATCTCAGCATCCGTACGGATGCGCCTTGCGAAAAACCTATGATGTACTGTTTTGCACGTGTGCAATGAAGTTACCACGAGACACGTATGTTCTTGTCTTTAAAACATCTCTTAAACAACTATCAAACTAGTAAAAACATCTTTAAAAACAGCTATCAAACAAGTAAAACATCTCTAAAAACAAATATCGAACATCTTTTAAACATCTTTAAAAACATCATTAAAAACAACTAAAACATCTTTAAAACAAGTAAAACATTTTTTAAACATCTTTAAAAACAACTAAAACATCTATATTATACTACAAACTATGTGGGAAGAGGAAATAAAACCGTTTAAAGATCGCGAGTGCGGCACGTGCCGTCTTATCGAGAGTTACCGCTCTGTAATTCTAAACCGCTGACGGTGAACAAGGGAACGGTAGACAGAAGGAAAGACAATTTTAGATACAGTGATATGCATTTTAATATACATTTATTTCTCATCTATTAGCAAATTTTTATCGTAAAAATCACGCAAGATTCTAACTGCAATACATTTACTCCTTCTCCTCCTCCTCCTCCTCCTCCTCCTCCTCCTCCTCCGAGGACATAGGTCCCGCGTTGTTTCCAACATCCAAAAATTTATACGCTGTAGATGTCATGGCAAATCTCCTTCCCAAAATACGAGGCGTGTAGCGAGGCTCAGAATTATGAGAAGATGTAAAAAAGAAATATGTATGGAAAAGTATAAGAAAATGAAAAAAAAAAATGTAATTGAAAACTTACTGTTTCTCGCACGTTTCATCCTGAATCGGAACGTAATAATTCGCACCGTGAGTGTTCATCGTATCTGGAGGCTGTTTGCAGAGCGACGTACTCGAACCGTATCAAACTCTCGACTGCGCGCTAGAATCCTCGTAGACCATTTATACGTACACAAAATTGCAAATCCTGCAAATAGCACCAATGTACGGCTGCTGCAGAGTGACAACCACCACAATCCAAATATATGTGAAATGTGATATCTTTGTCAAGAACATTCGTGATGAGATCACCTCATCGGGCAATAGCATCAAATATGATTTTTTTCAGGGACACATCGCGACGTGTCTCGCGATGATTTTATCGCACACATGCAAAACTGCAAATTTTGCATTTTTCTGGTCGATGTACGGTTGCCGCATTGATACAGATCAAATCACCGAAAGTCAAAGGCGCGATATCGTTTTCAAGAACATACGTGTCTCGCGATGATTTCATCGAACACGTGCAAAACTGCAAATCTCGCATTTTTTTTTGTTTGATGTACGGCTGCTGCAGTTATACAGATCAATTCATCATAAGTCAATGGCGCGATATCGTTTTCAAGAACATGTCGAGACGTGTCTCGCGATGATTTCATCGACACACGTGCAAAACTGCAAATTTTACAATTTCGTACAAGTCAATGGCGCGATATCGTTTTCAAGAACATACATGTCTCGCGATGATTTCATCGCACACATGCAAAACTGCAAATTTTGCAAATAGTACCAATATGTGGATACTGATGCAGGTATACAATCAACTACTATCGAACCGCTATCAAACATCTTTAAAACAACTAAAACATCTTTAAAAACAGCTATCAAACAACTATCAAACGACTAAAACATCTTTAAAACAACTATCAAACAAGTAAAACATCTTTAAAAACAACTATCAAGCAACTAAAACATCATTAAAACATCTTTTAAACATCATTAAAAGCATAATTAAAAAACAACTAAAACATCTTTAAAAACAACTAAAACATATTTAAAAACAACTAAAACATTTATATTATACTACAAACTATGTGGGAAAAGGAAATAAAACATTTATATTTTAAACATTATTTCTATTATAATTTTTAGGGAGTAACATACCTGTTATATTAGCGATTTAAATAACATAGAAGAAAATGATAAATTTATCTGACAGCTCCTACGTACGTTGTAAGCATAAAGTTCGAGTTTCGCATTAATTATTCGAAGTCATACAGTAATGTGGGGATGTTGCGGGAACAGGGACAGAAAGCCAGTCAAGCATAGTATAAATTGTGACCAAAGGTTCTTTAGAATAGTTTATTGTTAAGTTTATTATAGTAGTTTATTAGCAGTACAGAACTATCTGCCGATTGCACACACAATAATCCCAACATAAGACATAAGCGTTTATACGTAATTCTTCCGCTCTTTGCGCACGCCGCAAATGCATCGACGAAACACACACGGGTATGACAAGCATAGTATACTCAACAACATACAGAACATCAATAATACAATATGCAATAGTCATCCCCTACAATATATATATATATATATATATATATATATATATATATATATATATATATATAAACTCATCCATATTCTCTTACTCACTCATTCATTTTCCCTCTCAACTAGCATTATACTACTACAATAAATCACACACAATACAGAGCTGTTCACTCTCATAATCACAAACCAATCTCATTCATGAAGCTTTATCTCATAGTTTTCATCCCATCTATTAAATCTCGCAAACTCTCTTTCATTGTTTAAATACGCTTCAATACACTCGCGGCACTCGTCTGCAGGCCTTACACGCATGATTATTTTTCCGCACTCACTACACATTGTTTTAACATGGATTGGGATTCCATGCAACCGCGATGAAATGCCGTGCCATCGCACTTCTCTCCCAAATCCACGCGGTCGAGGGTAAAACGCATAGCACTCCTGACATAAGCGTATACGTGGAGATCTCCGTCCCACGTAGCAGGTCTCGAGCCCGATGATGCAGAAACTATGTATAAGATTATCATATGTCTTGGGATACTTCCGAGGCAGAACCCCGTCCAACAACATAATATTTATGGGTTGTATCGGCGGTTTCATTTCTATAAATAGAAGAATTTTATGTAATTAAATTTTAACACTGTTTTTAAATCTCTAAAATAAAATATTTTTTTCTCTCTTACCGTATTTTTTCAAGAGAACTTAAACTCGAACAACACAAGTCCTTGTTACACTCAAAAACCACGTTTGCGTGCGAGATGTAGCCGAAGAATGGCCCACTCGCTAAGATACAGATCCATCATCTTCACGACAAGAGATGTATAAGCATTTTTTTATATTTATGCAATGACTTAATTGAACACGTGCAAAAGTGCAAATCTTGCATAGCGCCGATGTATGGCTGCTGCGAGCATGCTATTTCAATTGCGGATCCGCACCCACCACGACCACCCCTCTATCTCTATCTCAATAATCATAATATGGACCTATAAGGCGGCCACTGCAAATTTTGCAATTTCACATGAGTCAATACTGGCGCTGGCCAACAACAAGTACATGCAGTCGTACGATCCATCGAAACCATCGTCGTACCTGATGTATTTCGATGTTAACAACTTGTACGGCTGGGCAATGTGTCAACCATTGCCTTACGCAGATTTTCGATGGGTCGACGACGTAACTGATTTTAATGTTATAGATGTCGCGTTGGATTCCTCGATAGGCTACATTCTCGAAGTCGATCTCGAGTATCCGCAACATCTTCACGACTCGCACGTTGACCTACCGTTCTGTCCGACGCGCGATAAACCACCCGGTAAGCGGCAGGACAAGCTTCTCGCAACATTATACGATAAGAAACGTTATGTCATACATTATCGCAACCTGCAGCAGTGTACTCGTCACGGCCTTCGCGTCACAAAGATTCACCGCGTATTGAAATTCGCGCAATCTCCATGGCTTCGCGATTACATAGAACTCAACACGCAATTTAGAACATTGGCCAAGAATGATTTCGAGAAAAATCTATACAAATTGATGAACAACGCAGTGTTTGGCAAAACCATGGAGAACGTGCGCAATCACGTTGACGTGCGACTCGTGACTCATTGGGAGGGTAGATACGGCGCGGAGGCAATGATTGCGAAACCAAATTTTCACAGTCGAAGCGTCTTTTCGGAGAATCTAGTAGCAATAGAAATGCGAAAACTCGAGGTGAAATTCGACAAACCAATCTACGTGGGTATGTGCATCCTCGATATATCCAAGACATGTTTGTATGAATTTCATCACGAGTACATGTTACCGTTGTATCGCGACAAGTGTAAAGTCACGTACACCGATACGGACAGTCTCATTTATCACATCGAGTGCGACGACGTGTACGATACCATGAAGCGCCACATTAATAGATTTGACACTAGCGATTACACGATCGATAATGCGTACGATATCCCACTCGCCAATAAAAAAATTCCGGGTTTGATGAAGGACGAAAATAACGGTGCGATAATGACCGAATTCGTTGGACTTAGAGCAAAGATGCACGCCTTGCGAGTCGACGGTAAGAAAGATACGAAAAAGGCTAAAGGTGTTAAGAGTAACATCGTAGCCAGGTCGATAACGTTCGACGATTACACGCGGTGTATGCGCGACGAAATTGAAATGACGCGACAGCAGGTTTGCATAAGATCCAAACAACACGAGGTGTACACCGTGTCCGAAACGAAAATCGCTCTAAGTCCGTACGACGATAAACGATACATTATACCCGGTTCTACCGAGACCCTGCCATGGGGGCATTATAAAATACAATTGTAAATATATATATATATATATATATATATATATATATATATATATAGCAAATACATTTGGATATTTTGAAAATAAATGACTCATTTGTATGTATAATATGTTTTTATATTGTAATAAATTTTTACAATACATTATTCTTGTGTATCCATAAATTGCGCTCCCGCTCGCGTTCTCTCGCTCCCGTTCCCCCCCTCGTTGATGTTCTCTCGCGCTCCCGTCCCCCGTTCGCGTTCTCTCTCTCCCCCCTTCGCGCGGTCTCTCTCGCTCCCAGTTCGCGTTATCTCTCCCTCGCGCGCGGTGTCTCTCCATTCACCTCTTCTTAAGAATCTTCACGTTTCCATCCTCTCTCACTTGCCATCTCCATCATTCGCCTATCTATTCGCGTATTCTCTGTCTCCCGCTCGCGGTCATTCCTCTTCATAGCTCGTATTCATGTTCCCTCTCAACAGTATCTTATTTTTTCGGATAATTTTATTAATTTTAATTTATTTAAATAAACCTGAGCACAATATCGCAGCGCAATTAAAATTGCAGAAGTCAATGACATGATATCCTTTTCAAGAACATGTCGCGACATGTCTCGCGATGATTTCATCGAACACATGCAAAACGGCAAATTTTGCAAATAGCGCCGATGTACGGCTGCTGCAGGTATACAATCAACTGCTATTGAACAGCTATCAAACATCTTTAAAACATCTTTAAAACATCTTTAAAACAGCTATCAAACAACTAAAACATCTTTAGAAACAGCTATCAAACAACTAAAACATCTTTAAAAACAGCTATCAAACAACTAAAACATCTTTAGAAACAGCTATCAAACAACTAAAACATCTTTAGAAACAGCTATCAAACAACTAAAACATCTTTAGAAACAGCTATCAAACAACTAAAACATCTTTAAAAACAGCTATCAAACAACTAAAACATCTTTAAAAACAGCTATCAATCAACTAAATCTGTTAGCTGTTTTTAAAGATGTTTTAGTTGTTTGATAGCTGTTTTTAAAGATGTTTTAGTTGTTTGATAGCTGTTTCTAAAGATGTTTTAGTTGTTTGATAGCTGTTTTAAAGATGTTTTAAAGATGTTTGATAGCTGTTCAATAGCAGTTGATTGTATACCTGCAGCAGCCGTACATCGGCGCTATTTGCAAAATTTGCCGTTTTGCATGTGTTCGATGAAATCATCGCGAGACATGTCGCGACATGTTCTTGAAAAGGATATCATGTCATTGACTTCTGCAATTTTAATTGCGCTGCGATATTGTGCTCAGGTTTATTTAAATAAATTAAAATTAATAAAATTATCCGAAAAAATAAGATACTGTTGAGAGGGAACATGAATACGAGCTATGAAGAAGAATGACCGCGAGCGGGAGACAGAGAATACGCGAATAGATAGGCGAATGATGGAGATGGCAAGTGAGAGAGGATGGAAACGTGAAGATTCTTAAGAAGAGGTGAATGGAGAGACACCGCGCGCGAGGGAGAGATAACGCGAACGGGACTGGGAGCGAGAGAGACCGCGCGAAGGGGGGAGAGAGAGAACGCGAACGGGGGACGGGAGCGCGAGAGAACATCAACGAGGGGGGGAACGGGAGCGAGAGAACGCGAGCGGGAGCGCAATTTATGGATACACAAGAATAATGTATTGTAAAAATTTATTACAATATAAAAACATATTATACATACAAATGAGTCATTTATTTTCAAAATATCCAAATGTATTTGCTATATATATATATATATATATATATATATATATATATATATATATATATATATATATAGGGGAGACCGGGGCTAAACCGCCAGTTTTTTTTCGGTGCCGATTTTTACCAACAAAATAAATAATTTTAGTTAAATGTGGTATACCACTGTAAAGAGTGAACCTTTAGCTACAAAATTTATATAGGAAATTTTTATCTATGTTGCTTTGTTTAACCGGTATAGAGCAAAAACGACAACGGTGGAAAAATTGAAATCTCAAAAATGCCGGGGTTGAACCGCCACCCCCCCCCCCCCGGGGCTAATCCGCCACACTGCATTTTCAATACATATACGTACATCTAATCCTGAAAAATGATAGGATACATTTTAATAATTATTTTTTAAGAGAAAAATATAAAAATTTATTAAAAATTTTTATGCGAAACATTTTTTTTACTTATTCCATAAAACAATTTAGGCACGTGAATACAGATCCTGACAAGCGCACGCATGTGTTGTGTGCCCTACGCTCGCACGCAATGCACTGTTTCCCATATGCTCTGTTTATTGTCAACTTCTCTGAGCACACGCAGCACGTATTATCCGAGTCTTCGTCAGAATCCGACCGCTGCTGCTTCCTTGATTTCGATTTACGTCCACTGCTCGTCGAAGGCTGCGGTTCTGTTTGTGTGGCATTTTTTTCAAGTCGTTCAACGTGGTTCTCCGGACATCGAATTGTTTTGCGGCTGCGTAAGCGCTCATTTTATCTTTTCTTACCGCAAGAACTGCCTTCTTGAGTTGCTCCTTGTCGACGGGAGTCGTTTTGTGACGAAACGTGCGTACCATTTCCCTCCTATACAAACTGACGCACGTGCAAGGGAAGACAGAATCACGCTCGAGGGAAACCTAACCTGAAATCGCCGTGAGCTGAAGTCGTGCGCCCGGCACGCCACAGTGACGAGACTGGCGGACCAGCCCCGGGTGCTTACTGGCGGATAAGCCCCAAACATAAGTTTCAGGTTTGATCGCCCACGAAATATTAGACATCAACGATAATGAAAAAACTACACTGGATTCGTGTTCAGCATGCATTACTCTTTATAATCACTTACTTTGAGATTCGGTGATACAATAATATTCAAGATATTACAAAATTTCCACGCGCAGAAAATTTCACTTTCACCTTCCGAAAACACGTTTGCCCTCGTAAAAATCATAACACGGCAGGTAACCTGCCGAAACTCCGTTGGTCACATGGGTACCATAAGCAGCGTTTACAATGTTAATAGCAAGTTCGCACAATATACAGGTTCCGAGATATTTGATTTGGCGGTTCAACCCCGTTGGCGGTTTAGCCCCGGTCTCCCCTATATATATATTTACAATTGTATTTTATAATGCCCCCATGGCAGGGTCTCGGTAGAACCGGGTATAATGTATCGTTTATCGTCGTACGGACTTAGAGCGATTTTCGTTTCGGACACGGTGTACACCTCGTGTTGTTTGGATCTTATGCAAACCTGCTGTCGCGTCATTTCAATTTCGTCGCGCATACACCGCGTGTAATCGTCGAACGTTATCGACCTGGCTACGATGTTACTCTTAACACCTTTAGCCTTTTTCGTATCTTTCTTACCGTCGACTCGCAAGGCGTGCATCTTTGCTCTAAGTTCAACGAATTCGGTCATTATCGCACCGTTATTTTCGTCCTTCATCAAACCCGGAATTTTTTTATTGGCGAGTGGGATATCGTACGCATTATCGATCGTGTAATCGCTAGTGTCAAATCTATTAATGTGGCGCTTCATGGTATCGTACACGTCGTCGCACTCGATGTGATAAATGAGACTGTCCGTATCGGTGTACGTGACTTTACACTTGTCGCGATACAACGGTAACATGTACTCGTGATGAAATTCATACAAACATGTCTTGGATATATCGAGGATGCACATACCCACGTAGATTGGTTTGTCGAATTTCACCTCGAGTTTTCGCATTTCTATTGCTACTAGATTCTCCGAAAAGACGCTTCGACTGTGAAAATTTGGTTTCGCAATCATTGCCTCCGCGCCGTATCTACCCTCCCAATGAGTCACGAGTCGCACGTCAACGTGATTGCGCACGTTCTCCATGGTTTTGCCAAACACTGCGTTGTTCATCAATTTGTATAGATTTTTCTCGAAATCATTCTTGGCCAATGTTCTAAATTGCGTGTTGAGTTCTATGTAATCGCGAAACCATGGAGATTGCGCGAATTTCAATACGCGGTGAATCTTTGTGACGCGAAGGCCGTGACGAGTACACTGCTGCAGGTTGCGATAATGTATGACATAACGTTTCTTATCGTATAATGTTGCGAGAAGCTTGTCCTGCCGCTTACCGGGTGGTTTATCGCGCGTCGGACAGAACGGTAGGTCAACGTGCGAGTCGTGAAGATGTTGCGGATACTCGAGATCGACTTCGAGAATGTAGCCTATCGAGGAATCCAACGCGACATCTATAACATTAAAATCAGTTACGTCGTCGACCCATCGAAAATCTGCGTAAGGCAATGGTTGACACATTGCCCAGCCGTACAAGTTGTTAACATCGAAATACATCAGGTACGACGATGGTTTCGATGGATCGTACGACTGCATGTACTTGTTGTTGGCCAGCGCCAGTATTGACTCATGTGAAATTGCAAAATTTGCAGTGGCCGCCTTATAGGTCCATATTATGATTATTGAGATAGAGATAGAGGGGTGGTCGTGGTGGGTGCGGATCCGCAATTGAAATAGCATGCTCGCAGCAGCCATACATCGGCGCTATGCAAGATTTGCACTTTTGCACGTGTTCAATTAAGTCATTGCATAAATATAAAAAAATGCTTATACATCTCTTGTCGTGAAGATGATGGATCTGTATCTTAGCGAGTGGGCCATTCTTCGGCTACATCTCGCACGCAAACGTGGTTTTTGAGTGTAACAAGGACTTGTGTTGTTCGAGTTTAAGTTCTCTTGAAAAAATACGGTAAGAGAGAAAAAAATATTTTATTTTAGAGATTTAAAAACAGTGTTAAAATTTAATTACATAAAATTCTTCTATTTATAGAAATGAAACCGCCGATACAACCCATAAATATTATGTTGTTGGACGGGGTTCTGCCTCGGAAGTATCCCAAGACATATGATAATCTTATACATAGTTTCTGCATCATCGGGCTCGAGACCTGCTACGTGGGACGGAGATCTCCACGTATACGCTTATGTCAGGAGTGCTATGCGTTTTACCCTCGACCGCGTGGATTTGGGAGAGAAGTGCGATGGCACGGCATTTCATCGCGGTTGCATGGAATCCCAATCCATGTTAAAACAATGTGTAGTGAGTGCGGAAAAATAATCATGCGTGTAAGGCCTGCAGACGAGTGCCGCGAGTGTATTGAAGCGTATTTAAACAATGAAAGAGAGTTTGCGAGATTTAATAGATGGGATGAAAACTATGAGATAAAGCTTCATGAATGAGATTGGTTTGTGATTATGAGAGTGAACAGCTCTGTATTGTGTGTGATTTATTGTAGTAGTATAATGCTAGTTGAGAGGGAAAATGAATGAGTGAGTAAGAGAATATGGATGAGTTTATATATATATATATATATATATATATATATATATATATATATATATATATTGTAGGGGATGACTATTGCATATTGTATTATTGATGTTCTGTATGTTGTTGAGTATACTATGCTTGTCATACCCGTGTGTGTTTCGTCGATGCATTTGCGGCGTGCGCAAAGAGCGGAAGAATTACGTATAAACGCTTATGTCTTATGTTGGGATTATTGTGTGTGCAATCGGCAGATAGTTCTGTACTGCTAATAAACTACTATAATAAACTTAACAATAAACTATTCTAAAGAACCTTTGATCACAATTTATACTATGCTTGACTGGCTTTCTGTCCCTGTTCCCGCAACATCCCCACATTACTGTATGACTTCGAATAATTAATGCGAAACTCGAACTTTATGCTTACAACGTACGTAGGAGCTGTCAGATAAATTTATCATTTTCTTCCATGTTATTTAAATCGCTAATATAACAGGTATGTTACTCCCTAAAAATTATAATAGAAATAATGTTTAAAATATAAATGTTTTATTTCCTTTTCCCACATAGTTTGTAGTATAATATAAATGTTTTAGTTGTTTTTAAATATGTTTTAGTTGTTTTTAAAGATGTTTTAGTTGTTTTTTAATTATGCTTTTAATGATGTTTAAAAGATGTTTTAATGATGTTTTAGTTGCTTGATAGTTGTTTTTAAAGATGTTTTACTTGTTTGATAGTTGTTTTAAAGATGTTTTAGTCGTTTGATAGTTGTTTGATAGCTGTTTTTAAAGATGTTTTAGTTGTTTTAAAGATGTTTGATAGCGGTTCGATAGTAGTTGATTGTATACCTGCATCAGTATCCACATATTGGTACTATTTGCAAAATTTGCAGTTTTGCATGTGTGCGATGAAATCATCGCGAGACATGTATGTTCTTGAAAACGATATCGCGCCATTGACTTGTACGAAATTGTAAAATTTGCCGTTTTGCACGTGTGTCGATGAAATCATCGCGAGACACGTCGCGACATGTTCTTGAAAACGATATCGCGCCATTGACTTATGATGAATTGATCTGTATAACTGCGGCAGCCGTACATCGAACAGAAAAATGCAAGATTTGCAGTTTTGCACGTGTGTCGATGAAATCATCGCGAGACACGTCTCGACATGTTCTTGAAAACGATATCGCGCCATTGACTTATGATGAATTGATCTGTATAACTGCAGCAGCCGTACATCAAACAAAAAAAAATGCGAGATTTGCAGTTTTGCACGTGTTCGATGAAATCATCGCGAGACACGTATGTTCTTGAAAACGATATCGCGCCTTTGACTTTCGGTGATTTGATCTGTATCAATGCGGCAACCGTACATCGACCAGAAAAATGCAAAATTTGCAGTTTTGCATGTGTGCGATAAAATCATCGCGAGACACGTCGCGATGTGTCCTTGAAAAAAATCATATTTGATGCTATTGCCCGATGAGGTGATCTCATCACGAATGTTCTTGACAAAGATATCACATTTCACATATATTTGGATTGTGGTGGTTGTCACTCTGCAGCAGCCGTACATTGGTGCTATTTGCAGGATTTGCAATTTTGTGTACGTATAAATGGTCTACGAGGATTCTAGCGCGCAGTCGAGAGTTTGATACGGTTCGAGTACGTCGCTCTGCAAACAGCCTCCAGATACGATGAACACTCACGGTGCGAATTATTACGTTCCGATTCAGGATGAAACGTGCGAGAAACAGTAAGTTTTCAATTACATTTTTTTTTTCATTTTCTTATACTTTCCATACATATTTCTTTTTTACATCTTCTCATAATTCTGAGCCTCGCTACACGCCTCGTATTTTGGGAAGGAGATTTGCCATGACATCTACAACGTATAAATTTTGGATGTTGGAAACAACGCGGGACCTATGTCCTCGGAGGAGGAGGAGGAGGAGGAGGAAGGAGGAGAAGGAGTAAATGTATTGCAGTTAGAATCTTGCGTGATTTTTACGATAAAAATTTGCTAATAGATTGTGAACTGTTGACCTACACTTTAGATACTATTGTGTATAATGCGCTACATGAGAAATAAATGTATATTAAAATGCATATCACTGTATCTAAAATTGTCTTTCCTTCTGTCTACCGTTCCCTTGTTCACCGTCAGCGGTTTAGAATTACAGAGCGGTAACTCTCGATAAGACGGCACGTGCCGCACTCGCGATCTTTAAACGGTTTTATTTCCTCTTCCCACATAGTTTGTAGTATAATATAGATGTTTTAGTTGTTTTTAAAGATGTTTAAAAAATGTTTTACTTGTTTTAAAGATGTTTTAGTTGTTTTTAATGATGTTTTTAAAGATGTTTAAAAGATGTTCGATATTTGTTTTTAGAGATGTTTTACTTGTTTGATAGCTGTTTTTAAAGATGTTTTTACTAGTTTGATAGTTGTTTAAGAGATGTTTTAAAGACAAGAACATACGTGTCTCGTGGTAACTTCATTGCACACGTGCAAAACAGTACATCATAGGTTTTTCGCAAGGCGCATTCGTACGGATGCTGAGATCATGGTGAAATTAGATATGATAAACAAACGATGTGACAATAGTGAGATATGGAAGGATGAATTTGAGGGTACGCTCAGTAGTCGAGAGCTGGAAGTCATGAGTATAACACATGACGTGATATGCGCGACGAATATTTAAACTTGTGCAAACCGGTGCTCACTTCTCAATTCAAGATCGTTAAAATCAGTGAACCGCGGGTTAGAAATGTAACATATTGGATTTGTGGAGAGTCGATGTACCGAGGTATGTGATCCGTCGCGAGATCGGGATCGCCGATCTCGGATCGAACCGGAGTTTTCTCGGTAACTACATATTTTGGAAAAGAATAGAGAACGCTGAAGAATACGATGGATTTTTCTCAATTATCAAATATACTGGAAAGGAATAGAGGACGGTGGAGAAATTTACGTCTAATTGATTTTGACGCGTATAAGGCGTTTTGGGACGCTTTCGAAGGGTTAAGTGAGTGCAAGTAAGCAAAGTGTGTGTGTGTGTGTGTGTGTGTGTGTGTGTGTGTGTAACAATGGATTTCGAGGAACTATTTGAACAAGAGGATATGGACGTTGAAGTTAATGAACAAGAAGAAGAAATGGAAGTGATTGCAGAACTGGAAGTGAATGAAGAAGTTGTTGTGAATGAACAGGAAGAAGTTGATGATGATGCACTTATTGCTAACGATTCATGTTATGACAGCGACATATCAGAGCATTCTGATGATGTTCAAGATGAACTTTTTAGAGTTTTGGATCAAGCAGAGGTAAATACATTGGATCCTCTTAAAAAAATGTGTTGTATGTACATTTACTATACTTCGGGACATGCGAAGTTTTGTGCAGCATGTATGGTGGAAATTAGCGGCATATTCTCGTTTTTGCACGCTGTTCGTAGACACAACACCAGGCCTTGTATACTCTTTGACAATATAATGTGTTCTTCATGCGAACGTCCATTGTATACTATTATGCCATGCAATCTCTGTCCATTTTGCACTGTTCATGACTGATAGTGTGATGTGGCAGAGAAGCTGGTGTGATGTGGCAGAGAAGCTGGACGTCGAAGAAAATAGGTAAGTAGAGGTAAATAAAGCGAAAATACGCGCGCGAACGGGGGCCGGAAGCGCGCCGTGTGACGTCGCGCGGACCAACGCGGCCGTTGCACGCGGACCCCTCTCCGCGGCGCGGCGAAAACGCGAACGCGGTCACCCCTCCCCGCGGCGCCGGAAAAACGCGGTACCCCCCCCTCCCCCTGCAACGCGACCGGAAACGTGGTACCTCCTTCCCCCTCACCCCGCGGCGCGACCGGAAACGCGGTACCCCCCTTCCCCCTCACCTTGCGGCGCGACCGGAAACGCGGTACCCCCCCCCCCTTCCCCTCCCCGCGGCGCGACCGGAAACGCGGTACCCCCCTTCCCCCTCACCTCGCGGCGCGACCGGAAACGCGGTACCCCCCCCTCTCCCGCCCCGCGGCGCGACCGGAAACGCGGTACCCCCCTCCCCCTCACCCCGCGGACACCCCCCCCCTCCTCCCCTCACCCCGCGGACACCCCCCCCTCATCACCCCCCCGGGCGGGGACCCCCCTCGCCCCTCACCCCCCCTCGGAGCTCCCGAGTTAGAACTCTCATAGTTTACCTACTACGTATATTACAATGCTTACTATAACTAATGTAATTATACCGCTCGCTGTCATTGGGTATACGAATTGTTTTCGGGCGTAAAAATTTCGGTCGTCGTCCTCTAGGTCAGTATTCATTTTTTGTATTTGTGTTTTTAATTCTGTCAATTCAGCTCGATGCTGAGTTAAGTCGTCTGTTGTCTCGTTTTTTAATGCAGTCATTTCATGATCGTATTTAAGGGGGATATTTACCTCGGGTAAATACGTCTCTATGTCTGTCTCGTATATTGTCTCTTCTGCTTGTACTGTCATATCACTTGTCATTAGTTTACATTCCTTTTCCAGCGTAATTTTGCCAGTGTTATTGATTATCTGCTTCTCCTCGTGTTCATTACATTGTATAAGTATTGGCTGTTCAGTTACTGTTGAATACAGCCAATCGTGTGGGCGTCGTAATAAAATCCACTTTGTTCGTGTTGTAACAGTGTGTCTGAACTTACACATTTTGTAATACTGTTGTTGTTGAACATACATTTGTATCTCGCACGGTGCGTTTTCATCCATACGATATACCGGTGTATTTTGTGTACATACGTATTGTAGATTGGTAGGGGTACACTTTGCCAGATAATCTTCATCTAAGAGCATGTAGGTCACTCTTTCTTTATCTATCGCTATTATCTTGTTGTCGACTCTTACTGATGTGAGCACATTCTTGTGCGTGGGCACAGGGAATTCAATAACGCTCATTATATCGTAGAGTGGTGGTGTGATTAGGGGAAAAAGTAAGACGGTGTATATTTGATTGTCTTTATAGAATGCTTTTATTGTCGTGTATTTCTCAATCGTAAACCAGTCTTCGAGGTTGACTCTAAACGGGAAATATGATCCGGGTGGCAATTGCTGACTTGCTTCTTTCAACTGCCAGGTGATATCCTCTACTGGCATTAATTTCGGGTGCATTGTTCCTTTTCTTATGCATGCTAAATATTCAAGTATGTTCTCGACGTCGCGGATTAAATCTGTGATTACCGCTATGCCAATTTCAAAATGTTCTTTTATTTCGTCCTTATTAATATAGTCTGTAAATCGTTTTTCTAGTAGATTACGATTTCGTTCTATTACGCTTTCTAATTTCTCTATATGTCCTATAGTGGCATTCATCACCTTGATCTGGTTCTGCATTACGTGATGTAATGTTTGTTGATTGGTTCCCAACAGTTGTAGCTGCTCGTTGATCCGCTTTTCGTCGTTTGCATCCATCGTTCCGAACAGTGATTTTGCTATTGATCCTATTCCGTCCACTAATCCCCTCCTTGAATTTGTCGACGTTTTGTATATTGTGTTGATCTGCGTGAGGATTTTTGTTAAATATTCTAATTCTCTTCTTGCGATACTTTCGAAAGTGGGGCATGTTTCCTTATGCAGTGCCTTTAAAATTTTATTATCGCATATATTCTTTGCTTCCTGTAGATATTTTTTAATTTGCTCGTGTCTTTGATTTAACGTTGTTAAATCAAATTTAAGGACTAATTTCCACGTCTTCCGGGAGTAGTGCATTCTTCCAAGTTTCTCGTAATACATCCCTGGGTTATATAGGAATCGTTGGATTTTGTAAGGTGATTCCGTTTTTTCTGCTTGGGCTAATGCTTGCCCTCTCCAGCACGCGAGTATTCTGTAACAGAGACATTCTGTTTCAGGGTGTATTCTCTCTCTCTCTCTCCCCCCCCTTTTTTTTTTTTTTCATTATTCTTCTATGAAAAGTTTTAATTTATTTACATGTAAGCGCATTATTTTTCTACTTTTCTTTATAGTATAATTAACATCTGAGTTCTTTTCGATAATTGTGTACGGTCCTGTCCATAGGAATTCAAGTTTCTTTGAACGTCCTCGTCGTAATGTTTCATCGTACATAAGTACTTTGTCACCTACACGAAAACTTGTTTCTTTAGTCTTTGTGTCATACTGTTTTTTCGCTTTAATCTTTTCCTCTTGTACGTGTTCCCTGGCAACTTTGTTGGTCGCTCTTATTCTTTCCCGTAACTCTTGTGCATAGTCATCATAGCTATACGTGAGTCTAGGCGGTTTTGTCAGTGCTGTCGGTAATTCAGCTTGATGACCGTATACTAGCTCAAACGGTGTATACCCCGCCCTGTGTGCGGCGTTGTATTATATGCAAATATTGCAAACGGTATCCACTCGTCCCAGTCCGTTTGGTCCTCATTTATGTAGTGTCGCAGGTATTCTGCTAATGTTCGGTGGGATCTTTCGAGTGCTCCGTTGCTTTCTGGATGATAAGCGGTAGTTTGAATTTTGTTTATCTTTAAGAGTTTACAGGTGTTTTTGAATACCTCACTCAAAAAATTCGTGCCTTGATCGGTCAGAATTTTTTCTGGAATTCCATGCTCTAAGACGATATTTGTCACAAATTGCTTACTTACTGTATTTGCTTCCTGGTTTGGAATTGGTACCGCTTTACTATATTTCGTTAAATTATCTTGAAATGTTAACAAATATTTATTTCCACTCGTTGTAATCGTAAGTGGTCCTACAATATCCAAAGCACATTTCTCGAACGGCTTGGTAGGTGTGTCCGTGATTACCAGCGGTACTTTATTTTTCCGCGATAATTTATTTCTTTGACATAGCTCGCATTTAGCTATATATTTTTCGACGTCTTTCGTCAATCCGCGCCAGTTATGATTTAATCGAATTCTGTTTACTGTTCGTTCGACGCCTTGGTGTCCTCCTACAGGTGCATCATGATACTCGTATAATATCTGTTTCTTTTCTTCTTCTGTATAGATTTTTGCTTCGTTGGAGTTATCTTCGTTTATCGTGTGGATTATCGGTTCTTCTTCTGACAAGTAACACTACCCAAGTGTAAATCGCCGATTTGGATAATTTTTTAATATGTTTTAGTAGACGTAAAAATAAGACATACGTATTTTTTTTATCGGCGGAAAACCATATTTAGGGTGTGAAACACCCGTTTGAATTTATGGGTATCGATTTAATTGTTTTGTATATAAGGATTCAGTATTTTCGGCCCGAACCAAATAAAATAGTTGCATTATCAAGAGATATGAAAAATGAAAAATTTTCGACTCGGTTCGATCATTTTTAGGGGGTAAACCACCCCCTGTATTTGAAACAAAAATTTAAAAAATGCCCAGATAATTGCAAATTTCATTCAAAAATTTTGAAAAAAATATATGTTACACTCGCATCCAAAACAAAAGTGAGACTGTTTGAGGATTTAAGGGTGACCACCCTTTTATCGAATTTCTTACGTAACATTTAAAGGACCCCGGGCCCAGCCATAGGGAAAATGGATCCTGGTCAAATTGGTTGAAACTGTAGTATGTTGTACTTCATAATCTCCTGATCAAAAGTGTTAATGGGCACGAAGTCCGAAACCATCTACTTTTTGAGTTATCAGACGTTGAACATGGTAAAAATGAGGATATGGGGATATTTTATTTTAGAGTATCCACGGCAATAATTCTTTCGGGTCGCATTTTTATGTGTGTCACGCATGTGTGTGCGCGCGCGCGTGTGCGTGTGAGGATAGGTGCACTTGGACACGGTACATTTGGACACCGTTCATTTAGACACGGTCATTTGGACACCATCAATTGGACACCGTTTATTTGGACACGGTTCATTTGGACACCGTTCATTTGGACACGGTGCATTTGGACACCGTTCATTTGGACACGGTGCATATGGACACCGTAAAAAATACGGCCTGTGCAGTTGGACACCAAAATGCGCTATCTGTGCAGTTGGACACCAAAATGCGCTATCTGTGCAGATGGACACGAAAATGCGCGACTTGTGTAGTTGGATACCGAAACGCCCGTGCATGGGGGGGTGCGGGGGGGGCAAAGCCCCCCCGCTCATGCTTACAGCGAGGTACATTTCCTACCCGGGCACGCCGAAGGCGTGTCCTAGGGGGGGTGCGGGGGGGCGAAGCCCCCCCGCCCACGCATGTACTTTGATGTATTATATAAGATATATTGACGAGTAGGGATGCAATAATATTAACATAATTTATGAATAATTTGTCTATTATTTTCGTGTCCAACTGCACAGGCCGCATTTTTTACGGTGTCCAACTGCACAGGTCGTATTTTTTACGATGTCCAAATGCACCGTGTCCAAATGAACGGTGTCCAAATGAACCGTGTCCAAATAAACGGTGTCTAATTGATCGTGTCCAAATGACCGTGTCCAAATGAACGGTGTCCAAATGTACCGTGTCCAAGTGCACCTATCCTCACACGCACACGCGCACGCGCGCGCGCACACACATGCGTGACACACATAAAAATGCGACCCGAAAGAATTATTGCCGTGGATACTCTAAAATAAAATATCCCCATATCCTCATTTTTACCATGTTCAACGTCTGATAACTCAAAAAGTAGATGGTTTCGGACTTCGTGCCCATTAACACTTTTGATCAGGAGATTATGAAGTACAACATACTACAGTTTCAACCAATTTGACCAGGATCCATTTTCCCTATGGCTGGGCCCGGGGTCCTTTAAATGTTACGTAAGAAATTCGATAAAAGGGTGGTCACCCTTAAATCCTCAAACAGTCTCACTTTTGTTTTGGATGCGAGTGTAACATATATTTTTTTCAAAATTTTTGAATGAAATTTGCAATTATCTGGGCATTTTTTAAATTTTTGTTTCAAATACAGGGGGTGGTTTACCCCCTAAAAATGATCGAACCGAGTCGAAAATTTTTCATTTTTCATATCTCTTGATAATGCAACTATTTTATTTGGTTCGGGCCGAAAATACTGAATCCTTATATACAAAACAATTAAATCGATACCCATAAATTCAAAGGGGTGTTTCACACCCTAAATATGGTTTTCCGCCGATAAAAAAAAATACGTATGTCTTATTTTTACGTCTACTAAAACATATTAAAAAATTATCTAAATCGGCGATTTACACTTGGGTAGTGTTACTTGTGAGACAACTTCGTCTCGTTTTACATTGCGGCTCAGCGCATCGGCATTTACGTTCGCCTTTCCGGCTTTGTGTATAATTTCGTAATTGTGTTCTTCCAGCTGTAATCTCCATCGAATCAATCTTGAGCCTGGATCGTTAACGTTAAATAACCATGTTAACGGCTTGTGATCGGTCACAATTTTGAATTTGGTGCCGTAGACGTATGGTCGGAAATGTTTGACCGCCCATACTATGGCTAACAGCTCTTTCTCTGTTGTGTTGTAGTTTTGTTCTGCCCGTGATAGAATTCGACTGGCATAAGCTATTGGCTGGTCTTCCCCTATTTTTCCTTGAGATAGTATTGCTCCGATGGCATGGTCGGATGCGTCAGTAGTTATAATAAACTCTTGCGTAAAATCTGGATACTTAAGTACAGGTGCCGTTGTTAGTTTTCCCTTTAAATTATTGAAAGCATTTTCTTGCTCTGAAGTCCATTCAAATTTTTCCGTTTTCTTCGTTAACTTTGTTAACGGTTTGGCTATCTTCGAGAAATCTTTTATGAATTTTCTGTAATAACCGGCTAGGCCGATAAATGACTGCACGTCCTTAACTCTTTTTGGCGTTGGAAAATCTTTTATTGCTGTTAGCTTTGATAGGTCTGGAGAAATTCCATTTTCGGAAATAATGTGGCCTAGGTAGATCACTTCCTTGCGCAAGAATTCGCACTTTTCCGGTTGTAACTTTAAACCGTTTTTTCGAAGTCTTTGTAGTACTTCTCTTAATCGTTTGTTGTGGTCCTCCAGGCTAGATCCATACACTACTATGTCATCCAAATACACAAGACATTTAGCTCCCTGTAAGCCCGTTAGTACGGAAGTCATTAACCGCTGAAACGTTGCGGGCGCATTCTTTAGCCCGAACGGCATGCGATTAAATTCGTAGTGGCCGTAAGGTGTCGAAAATGCTGTCTTGTGTTTATCTCGTTCGGCCATCGGTATCTGGTGGTACCCAGATGCCAGATCTAGCGTAGTAATAAAATACTTGGCGTTTCCCAGCTGATCAAGTATATCTGTGATATTCGGCAGTGGGAATGAGTCGCCTATCGTTAGGTCATTTAACTTCCGAAAGTCTACGACTACGCGGAGCCTGGGGTTTCCTGCTGCGTCGGCTTTTTTAGGTACCACTAACAACGGTGCGTTCCATTGGCTAGTACTGCTTTGAATTATTTTATTTGCTAACATTTCTTGTACTTGCCGATTTACTTCCGCTTTATGCTTATTTGGAAGTCGGTAGGGTCTTACATTTACAGGCGCAGTGTCCGTGCGTGTATTTATCTCGTGTTTCACTGTCGCAGTACATGTTAATGATTCTCCTTCTAAATGAATTACGTCGCTATATTCTTCGCATATGTGTTGGAGTGACCGTTTTTCCTCGGCGTTTAAGTGTTGCGTACGCAAGGTTAGTCAGATTTGTTCGTTCCGAGATATGGCAGGTTTAGCTTCCTTTCCCGTCATTGTCGCATGTATTGTTGTATAGGTATCTGGTTCTAATTCTTCTAGCGTTACTTGTGGAATCGGTATTTCAATTTCCTTGTCTGTAGTATTTAGTACGCTTACAACGCAAATATGATTCTCCGGTTTCACTAAGCAATTTCCAATATAAACTCCTGGTTTCATTTCCTTTGCTCGTACGATGCCTTCTTCATTTTTATCCGTAATTGCCTCTATTATAGTCTCACTGCGAGGCTTTAGTGTGACCCTTCCATACGGGTGCAATTTGAAAGTTTCTTCTTTTATTTTTAACTGCATTTGCTCATAATCGCAGGATGCGGCGTGTGTCCGTAAGAAATCTATTCCTAGGATTCCATCGTATTCTATGGGCATGTCTTCTCCTACCACATAAAATGCGTGTTTAATTTTTAATTTACTTGTTTCAATGGTTGCATACACCTTTCCAAGTGTGTGTATTTTGTGTCTCGTGATTCCGGTGAGAGCTATTCGCTCTTCGTAGACTAGGGCGTCATCTTTTAGCGCGTTTAACTTTATTAATGAAATTGAACCAGAGTCATATAGCATATTCGATGCTCCGGGTTTCACCTCTCGTATTGGTAATCTGGTTAATAACAATTCTGTCTTCCTACGGCCGTGTGGCACACTTTTGATATGTGCAACCCGATATTCTGAGGCAGGTCGTGGTTGTTTTCCTCTCGCCTCCTCTTGCTCGTCTTCGCTGCTTGCAGAGTCAGCGTTCTTCCTTCGGTTCGGCACTTTCACTTGTTGTCTTTTTTCGTTTAGTCCCCTTTTATTTTCGTCGGGTTTGCTGGTGTTGGGGGTGTACTTTCGCCCTTTTAATGTCCAACACTCATCTCGGTTGTGCCCCGATTTTTTGCAATAACTGCAATATTTCTGCAATGCATTTACTTGTGCAGGTTTGCTAGGTTTAGGTAATGCGCTTCCGTGACTTCGGCATTCCCGTCCGTAGTGCCCAGTTTTTCCGCATTTAAAACATTGTACGCTCGAGTTTTGAGGCGGTCTCGTGTATCCTGGCTTACTTTTGTATGGCGAGGCGCCCGTTTTTATCGCGGTCGGCCCTATGAGCTTTTCTTCCGCGCTCGTTCCTGTTATGGCTTCCTGTAACGTCGCATATCGTTGCGAACGTACTAGTATTTTTAATTCGTCGCGCAATCCTATTTGAAAGTTAATTAGAGCTTGTTTTTGAATCGTTTGCTGGATCGCGCGTTTAAACGTACTGGAGTGATCTTCTCCTTTATCATAGAGTCATATATCTTCATGGCTAGTAGATCGACTCGTTGCCCAAAAGCATGTGCGCTTTCGTTTGGCTTTTGCTTGAGCGTATTAAACTCAATCTGCAAATGTGTAGTGCTTTGCTTGGCTTGATAGCAATCTTCTAATTGCTGTTTTAATTGAGCGAATGTTTGTATATCTCGCGTTTCGAAATCTTGCATTGCCTTTCCTTTTAATTTTGTATATAAAATCGCTTGTACTAATGATTCTTCGTCTGTAGGCTGTATATTGTGTACCGCATATGTGCACGCGTTTTAAATTCTTGTAATTTTTGTCGCGATGTCCCATCGAACTCACGGATCATGCTTCGTGCTTCTTTTAATGTTATAGAATTCGGTATGGAACTACGCCGGTTTCTTATGTCGCGTTCCGTCCGTCCGTAATTTTCACTTGAATATCTTCCGTTTCCGGCTCCTTCTTGGTCGGCGTTTCGCGTGCTATTTTCTATCGTTAGCAACCGTTCTCGTAATTCGCGCGTTTCGTCGCGCATTTCCCTACGCGATTCCTCTTGCATTTTCTGCATTTCCCGTAATAAGTCGCATATTGCTCTTACGTCGTGCGTTTCCGTAGATAAAGGTGCGTACTGCGCGTTAGTTGGTGACTGTGTCATTTCGATTTCCTTAATTTGCGCTTGTGGCTGATTTGTGTGAGTGCGTTCTTCTAATAGAAGGTTTTCCGTTCGTGTGTCTTCTCCGTTTTTCTGATAGTATTCGCTAGGGTCGAATACGTCGCTTTCGTAGGACGTTAGTGAAAATTCGCGTCGCAGAGATACTCGGCTAGGAGTTCGGCTAACGTATGGCCTGTTTTTACGCGGTGTTTTGTCCGTCCGGTCAATGGGGTCAGTTGAGAATAAACTCTCGTCAATGTTACCGAACGGGAACTCGCGCTTGCTAATAACGTTTTCCGGTAACTCGGCTTCGCTGTCCGAGTGTCGCGTTTCTAAAGCGTACGTTATCTAAGGTCGCTGGCGTTGTCGCGCGTGGACTATTTATCCGTGGTGCAAATTCGCTGAGTAACCACGACGTAGTGGCTATTGGCGTTCGCGGAGGACTATTTTCTCCCGACATTCACGCGTATTACAATTTTGACTTTTCTCGACTTACATTAGGAGTACAGCTCGCATGGTCGCTCGCAGGCTCCGTTGGTTACGGCTGGTCCTGGCGTAACGTAGGCTGCTAGTTGTCGAATGTGGCTGCGACTTCTGCGTTGGTCGCTGTGTCGTCGTCGTCGTCGTCGTCGTCGTCGTTGTCGTCGTCGTCGTCCTCTGCGTCGTCGTTGTCCGCTGCTTCGACGTTGGGTCCGGGTCGGTTGACGTTCCCGTGGCCGCGTCCTGCCGGTCCTCTGGATATTTGCACTTGGCCTCGGGTGTTGGCCTTTTATCTTCTTTTCGCCCGTTGGTGTCCTTGAGGATGCCTTGATCGACCCCTTTTGGCTCAGTACCGTGGTTGATACCTCGGTAACTCCGTACCTTGGTTATTTCCGCCGGTCGGTCTGCTTCTTGGTCAATCCCCAGGCGTTCCACCGTACTTAATCTTCAGGATTCCTCCTTGTTGGTCCTACTCAGTGTCAGCTGGTAGACTTTATTTGCGTAGTGCTTCGGTCAGATCCCACCGCTGCCACCAAATTATGTTATGCCGCGTCGCCGAATGGTGACGGCGTACGGCATACGATTACAATTTTGGGATCTCCTGACCTTCCGAGTTGGAACTCGTTAAGCACAGGCAGGCTAGGAAGGGTTCGGGTTCGTAGGTAGAACGGGCACAGGCGTTGTTGAGTAACTGCACTTGGGTTACCTTATTAAGAGCTTTATTGCCGCTTTGTTACACTCACTAATTGTAAGTCACACTAGGCTTACCCAGGGAGAAACGCGAAATCGGATAGACGTCTATTAGATGTCGGAGCCATCTAATCTAAAACAACGTCTAGAAATATCTTAATTAGATGTTATGTGATTTTATGCCACTGCGTTTTCTTAGAGACAGTTAAAACCTAATATTCACACAATAACGGTGCATTGTTCATAAAACACTTTTTTGAGCTCAATTTACTTTTCGACATCTAATAAACATCTAATAGACGTCTAAGTGAATGATACGTAATGAATTTGAAAAGACGTCTAATCGACATCGATACGACGTCGATATCGGCGCGTGCAGCGGCTACTTCGCTCTGCTGCTGCTAAATATAATTATATGTTACACAATTAATTGATACCCAGATAGCACTGGACGTCCCGAGGACGTCCGTTTTAAGTCCAATTTATGTCCGCACGTCCATGGACATAAAATGGACATTCAAGGGATGTCCGTTGTTGGTAATGAAACGGATGTCCTACTTGAAACATCCTGTGGATGTCTAATTTATGTTCACACTTGGATCTTATTTTTATGACTTTTAATTATATTTATTGTTATTAATATACATATATATATATATATATATATATATATATATATATATATATATATAGTCTAATGTCACTACATAGTATAGTTTTATAATAGACTGTTTAGTTACCAAAGATTATCGTGTAGCATCCAATTAATAAAATATTAGTTAACATCGAAAGATCATATTTTTTATGAACTATTGTATATTCAACACTTAGCGATAAAAACACAACACAATTATTTAATTTTTGTTTACAGTCGTTTATTATCTGTATTTTATGAAAAATATTTTTTGTAATAAAACCTAGGATCTCGAGGAATATAATTCCAACAAAAAATATTTTTTATAAAATACAGATAAATGACTAAACAAAAATCAAATAATTATGTTTTTTAAATATACTTTTAATTAAAAACGAAAAACAGAACTTGAATCGCCAGTGAACAATTAGCAATTAGCAAAAGTATTATGATTGACCCAACTGGCAAATTTTATTGATCAATAAACGCTACGTTTCGACCGCAGATTTCGGTCCTTTTCAAGAGTATAGATATCACTCACAAATATTAATTAATTAATTAATATTTGTGAGTGATGTGGCGGTCTACGCCACTTGAGGTACACGCCCGCGCGGTAACTCAGCGGTAGCTGTAGTACCGGCGACTACTTCGGCTCGACGCCGCTAGGCGCCGCATCGCCGGTACCGTTGCTCGTGTTTCAAGTTCGTCATCAACCTGTATATAAAGGGCCTTTCTACGAGGCCAAACCAGATCTTCTCGGCGCTAGTCGCCGGTCGGTAGAAGCGCGTGAATGCTCACAAATATATTAATTATTATTTGTGAGTGGTTTCTATACGCTTGAAAAGGACCGAAATCTGCGGTCGAAACGTAGCGTTTTTTGATCAATAAAATTTGCCAGTTGGGTCGTAATATCTTTGCTAACTTTTAATCAAAATCTACAATTAAAAAAGATGTCCAAAAGCAATCCATTATAGGTCCAAAAATGGATACGTTTTGGACATTCTGCGGACGTACAGAGTGGTGACAAATGGATGTCCATGGGACGTACATAGAACGTCCGACGGACCTTATTTGGACTTTGTATGGACGTCCGAATGTCCAAAAGCGGATGTCCACTGAACATACAATGGACGTCCTTGTGCTATCTGGGTATTAATTAATCTTTAATTAAAATTAGACTTTTACGGAATGGTCTTAAATATAAAAACCGACTATGAGTACCGGTATTAAGATGTTATAAACCAATCATAGATCCATATTAGCATCTTAAGATTATAATAAATACCGGCCCAAAAGTGAACGAAACGCAATGATTTTGAAAAGACGTCGAATCGACATTGATGCGACATCGATTGTCAATATCGGCATTATCGGCGCGCGTAGCGGCGCGGCGGTGCGCGTACGTATTAATGCCGCTAGGCGAGCGGATTGGCCGTATCACGTATGTCTTTTATTATCGGTCTACATGTGTCGTGAGACGTACGCGTCTTCCCGGTGGGCCATCTTGAATTTTCCAGTCGCTTATTGCGTTCTCTTAATTGTCGTGTTTAGCCTTTTTCCGTGATCGAAAGTGCATTCTGCCTCGTCTTTCGTTGTGTCGAGATAGCTCTTGAAAATATCAACCAGCGAAGCACACGTCTTTCCGCTAGCTCGAGCGGCCGCACGCGGCATCTTGAATTTTCGATTCAGCGCGTGACCGCGGTCGCTTGCGCGTTCTCTTGTGTCGTATATACGTCTCGAGTTTTTTCCGTGATCGGGAGTGCGTTCTGCCTTATAATCTTTTGGAAGTTTTTCATCTTAATTGTCTCTCGTCGAGATACGATATTGGCCGAAGAATCCTCGAGGGTCTATATATAATTAGTGGATGAAGATAATAAGAAACCGGTAAGTGCAAAGAGAGAGAGAGAGAGAGAGAGAGAGAGAGAGAGAGAGAGAGAGAGAGAAAGCGTACATTTATTATTCAGCGCCCTGGGATGCAATCCCCTCAGGCGCAGCAATCCCCTCAGGCGCAGAGAGAGAGAGAGAGAGAGAGAGAGAGAGAGAGAGAGAGAGAGAGAGACAAAGAGAGAGAAACAAAGAGAGAGTTATAAAGTTAACCCTATTTCCCCAACCATGAAAGGGCATACCCTTTCGTGTCGCACGAGTTTATCAAAATTTCGGTGGGACACGAAAGTGCATGGTTGGAAAATTACGTCAGTGTTGTGTGAAAGCTATTAAATCTCTTAATCTTTTTAAATCTTTCAGGTGTGTTTTTCTAACTGATATTTGATCCATAAAGAGGACAATAATCCGGTATTAGAAGTGACGTTATTCGATAGAAACGTAAAAATCGGATCAAAATGAATGAAGAGAAACCGGTAAGTGCAGTTTGTTTTCCCAATTAAAGAAAAATTGATTGTGTTTCTTGCGATGTAATGATATGTACTTGAGTCGTGTACTTTAAAGTGGTCATTATACTAAATTTGTTCGTGTTTTACTTCTAACAATAAGATCTGTTTTTAGGTTATTTTACCAATTTCCTTATATTTATGTCAATATTAATTTTGATAAATGTTTATTTTAACCACTTTATCTCAGATGTTTTGGTAAAAGTATACTCATTCTATTTCTTTTCGTTTCTAGAAAGAGGTTTTGAAAATTAAAAGTTTCTCAGTTGACATTAGGTCGACGTTAAAACGAGTTTCGACCTGTAAAAAAATTACATTGTTAAAATTAAGAAATTTGTTATCTTGACTGAATTTCTATAGATTTTGTCATTAAAGCTTCAGTCCTGGAACAATTAGAATACATTTACCTCAGAGTATTATTAACTTGTTAACTTAATAAATTTTAGTAAAAACAATTATATATATGTTTGTGTGTATTCATAAAGCAATTTTAATAATATATAAAATGTATCTTATAATGTTCTGTGCTTTAGTAATATCTTAAGTAATATTACAGTGCAATATAATACAATTATATACTCTAAATCATTGTAATTAATGTGCTTTTATATTGTTTTAAGTATTATTTATGCATAATGAGAAAAAGTACAGCAGTGTAGTGTGCTGCTTTGAGCAGTTTTTTAAGACATTATAAAAGAATGGTACATTATTATAACAAAGAATATATTATTGTAATATGTTACACATTTATAATACATAAGATATTATTAAAGCATAGTACATTATTATATATAGTGATCATTATATTGAATATTAACAATTTTTTATAGTTCCTATACAGTGTTCTCTGTTATATGGAGGGGTAAAAACCACAGTGGTGTGTCAAATTTTTAAAAATATTTTATTGTGTGCATAGATGCAATTTATATATTGTACAGATTGCATCTATGCACACAAGAAAATATTTTTAAAAATTTGACTTATACCACTTTCACCCCTCCATATATAGTAGAAGCAAACTCTTTGTAAACTATTTCTTTTTTTTTTAATTTGTAATTCTTTTTATTAAGAGAGTCGACTGTTTTATTAAGAGAGTCGACACAATTATAAGTAGGGGAAGCCAACATACACAGTCAGGCTACATCTTTTACCTAATTATATTATTCATGTGAATTTATGCACATCTTATATAATCCTTATTCCTGAATTACTGTTACTTCTCTTTTGATATAAACAGTGTACACTAGGATGTGTCTTTATAGAGAGTTTTTTAATACATAATTTTAATATTTGTTAATTTTATTTATTAACTCCTTTTTTTGGCAAATGTTGATCTTTTTTAATCGATACATTTGTTGATTTTTTAGGTACACTGTTGTTAAAATTTGAACAAAGTGATCTGAATGAAGCATTGAAGTCCCTCAGATCATGGCTGCGAAATGCCAAAGGAAGAAAGCCAAATAATTAAAAACTGAAACTCCAAATCTCTGTTTCATCTCTTTTTTGCATACGTTCAGTAATTATATACTCTTATACCAAAAAGGATTCGAGGAATACATCGTTTCTTTATTGCGTATTTTACGGTTAATAGCTCCTTCGCCGAAACTGCAACATGTGATTGCAACACGGCAAGTCCAATTGTCGGTTAAAACACGAATTGCAAATACAATCGAAAAGTCTGCAGCCGTTTGTAGAAAGTATCTCCTCGTATTTGAAAATAACTTGTCGGATTCAGGAGAGTAATCGAGCTTCCATATCAGCGCAAATAGTTTTGTAACAACCTTTTCTAGGAAATATCCCTATATATGGCAGCGTTTAAGGATTTATTTCTGAAGCAACTTTGTCAATGGCTAAGGTGTTTTCTCAAAAGGCAAAAACTATCACGGTGTGTTCTTGCATTAAACATCGTGCGAACGATTTGAGATTTTCTTGGAAAGAGACACTTTAATTTAAAAATTGTTTTTTTTTTATTTAAAAGAAATTGTGTCAAATAAATCGAGAATCCGAGGTTTGGTAAGTAATTTGAGATCTGATCGAAAAATGTCAAAAGATTAAAAAATATTATCTATTGAATATATTATGCAAGACAAGGATTAAGATATCGTTAAGAAAACAAGTAAAATAAAATTATTTGCTGGAAATAATGCACTTCTCTATGTACTTTAAGATACTTTTTACATGTATAAAATTGAAGCGTTTATAATGCCGATATGTATATATTTGATACAGTAATATATTTATAATAACTTACAAAATTATTGCATGTTAATAGGAAAATACGTTTAATTGATAAAATAAATGCAACAGTTTTGTTTATGAAAATGAGATGATTATTGATCTCCTTGCCGCGATTATGTTTTCCTGATACTTTTTCCATTTTTCATGGTTCAAATTTCGGAAATTGAGAGAATAGAAATTCTTGGAAATTTGGAAAAAATTTTGGAATTTTAGATAGCACAACCTCCTTACTGATTATGTTCGCCTGATATTTCATCGACCATTGCATATTATGTAGCTTTTTGAGTGTAAATGTGCGAAGCTTATAATAAACTTATAATTCATATTTTAAAGGATTCGACGCTCTTACACTTTCTTCAGATTATATATATGTTTAAAAAAATATTCTAATAGGTTATAAATAATAATAATGTGACACAAGTTAATAAACAATCCGTAACAATCCGTTAAATTCGTACACTGAGAGAAAAATCCAGGTCGTTCAAAAATTAACAAACGGATAATCCGATATTTTTAATCGGAATTACGAAAAGCCGATCAAGATTAGAATAATGTCCAATCAAGATAGCCGGATATCATTGATAATTGATCGGCTTTTTAAGAAAGTGTCGGATATCCGTTTGTTAATTTTTGAACGACCTGGATTTTTCTCTCAGTGTATCTATAATGCATATTGAAGATTGAAGATTAAAGACTGGAATTTGACTAATCAGGACAAAAGTTAAATTTCTTTATTGATCAAATTTCAATCTTCAATCTCAATCTTTAATGCGTGGTCTGATACGGGCTTCATACAAGACGTTTTGTAGACGTTTTATAGATGTTTTATAGACGTTTTTTATAAGACGTTTATTAGACGCGTCTATTAGACGCGTCTATTAGACGCGTCTAATAGAGGCCACCACGACGTCTATTTAGATGCGAAAATCGACCTATCTTAGACACATCAAATAGACGTCTGCTATACGTCTATTCGACTTTACGTTTCTCCCTGGGTAGCTTTCGCACTTGCTATTATTCGTTCGCACTTCGTTATAATTCGCGACACGACTTACGAGGACGGCGCGGGCAGAGTCTCGGGTGTAATACTCTCCGTCGCGGCTTCTTCGGCGGTCCCTTATATTGTTTTACCTTATGCCCTGTCGGCACATTTTTGTCGGGTTCGACGGCCCCCCGAATGCGGTCGGTCAGTGGCCGAGCGCATTCGCAATCTCGCTGTGATCCCGCGGTTCCGCGATTGCCGAAATGCGTTGCCGCACATTCCTTTGCATGTCGCAATAGTACGATTGACGCGGAAGCCTGATGGACTTCCACGTCCGCGTCGGCGTAACCTGAGAGGCCTTTCGAAAGACAGTTTCCTCGAAGTCTTTCGAAAGACTATTCTGATTTTATTACAATTAACTTAATAATTTCTCGTTGTAATTTTAGATTACAACAATTTTCACAAAAATAAATGATATCTACAAATTGCGTCAAGTATAAAATGAATATATATATTCTTCGGAAAATAACTGTTGTATTATTTTTAAAAAATATCTTTGTATTTAAGTGTCTTCTTACACAAGTCATAATAGCTTCATTTTTCCTTACAGACATTATAATATAACCAAATTCCGTTACCTAACTCAACCCAAGTGATATGTATCTTTTCAAATAAATGTTTTCTTGATTGATCTTTAAATAAACCTTTAAATTGCGTTAATCAGAAAGAGAAGATACAATTACAAAATTTTTAATCCAACACAGGAATACAAGGTATTTAAATGCAAAGATGTTAATCGCAAAGATTAAAAACTGTTAAAGAAGTAACAATAAAAAATGCAAATATTTTATTGAAATAAAAAAAATTTCGTACAAAAACTTGACGCTGCTTTTTTACTCCAGTCACAACAAAATTACCTTTTTTTTAAAAAGGTAATTTTGTTGTGATATCATTTCTTTTTGTAGTATTAGGGATCATATAAGCATTAAACAGTACATGTTTATAACATATATATTTTGCGACATAGAATACAAATACAACTCAGCGTAATATGTAATAAACATGTATTAGTATAGTATATCCTTAGGTGATAGTATGTCTAAGTAATAGTATGTAAACATAACACTTCTGTATGTTCAACAACAAGGATCTGTACATTTAAAGAAAGGATTTTAAAGCTTAAAATCTCTACTTTCGAAAGGCACATCTCTACTTTCGAAAGGTAACTTAGTAACAAAAAATCGTAGAAACAGTTTTAAAAAAAGATTTTACAAGGAAAACTTCAAGTTTTCATGTTAGAAAGTCGAAAATTTTCGCAAATTTTTTTTTGTGCACGTGACAGGCCCACAAAGTGAAAGAAAAATTTTCTATTTCGTCCAGCTCGTAGTTGTTTATATGTAAAAATTATCAAACTCACAGAAGCTAAAAAATAATAATAACCTTTCGAAAGTAGAAATTTCAAGCTTTAAAACCCTTTTTTAAAATTTAAATTTCGTTTATTTTTAACAAAGTTACAGCTGCTTGAATTTTGCCTATTTTTAAAGATAAATTTAGCATTCTCCTTTAATTTTTGTGAGAAATGAGAAGATAAATGATCGGGTTTGTTAGATGGGCCCTGGATTTTTCGACACGTGCAATTCTTTGAATGACGTTCATGATGATATTCGTGTTATGTACGATGCTTCTGTTGAAATCGAGGAATCACATGCCGGAAAAGTTTTTCTTAGGTATTTATCATTAAAAACAACTTTGCATAATTCTCTTTTATGTTATCTAGAGACACGGTAGTGTCTCGCGTTAAGTATACGGTTCTTTTTACAAGTGGACACTGTTAAAGCGGAGCGCGAGACCGACCGTGACTCTTTACGCGACGCGACGGGTTGCGAGTACTCGAGATGTTGAGATCTCATATAACGAGTGAACGGATCAAATTCTAAGTAGGCTTGATCGATAGCTTGGGGTTCGAATTGGGGGGGTATCTCTTATAACATTTTCCGCTACGTGCCCTACGAGCGGAGATATTGCGACGTAAAGTCGAAAATGTGAAATTTTATTATTAAGATACTTCTCCTACGTCGACTCTCAACCAATCAGAGGACTCAGAGAAATGTAACTTTCACTTTTTCGACACTGGCGGTGCTGGTATCGCCAGTTTCACCAGTTTCGAAATCGGTATGTTATTATTACGTGTGCGTACTGCGCTCAGTGCAGTTAGTGCAGTTAGCCGGTTCAGCGCGCTGTCAGTTAGTTAATAAATAATAACCTAGATAGAAATAGTGACGATCGTGAACGTCGCCGTGTGATAGTGATAGTGTGTAATATACGTGTGTGTACTGCGTGCAGTGCAGACAGTGCGTTCAGCGCGCTGTCACAGTCAGTCTCAACCTATCGTCAAGAGACACGGTAGTGACAACCAAATACGCGTGGAGCGAGACCGACCGTTACTACGTTTACGCGAGCGTTATTTCTGTAGTAACTTACGATAATTCGTTCGCGTGAACGGGATTGTTCTTCGTGTAAACGGGATTTGTATATAACTTACGATAATTTACTCCGCGTAAACGAGTGATGAATTATCGTAAGTTACTACAGAAGTAACGCTCGCGTAAACGTAGTATACGTGACTCTTTGTCGCGTACGCGATTCAAGGTAATTGTTTTATATATTACATGTATATAATTATCCTATAATATATAATATATATCATATCGCGTCAAGTACACGCGAAGCGAGACCGCACCGTGACTCTTTTATACGTGACTAAGTACATGTGACAGAAATTATAGTAGTTGTTTACGTGAGCATTACTCCTGTAACAAATTATACGATATCATCGTAGTTACTATAAAATCTCTCGTTTACGCGGAGGAATTATCGTATCATAAGTTACTACAGAAGTAACGTTCGCGTAAACATAGGTTAGGTTACCGGTTTTTTTTACAAAATTTTACATAAAACGCGAGATTCACTTATGTATGCAAGTTCAACGCTTATTGAGTTAATGTGTAATAATTTTCTTATTAATGTAAATAGATGGAACGTGAAAAAGAGCAGGAAAAGGAAAGAGCGCTAGCGGCGAAGAAAAGATGCCGACCGAAAAATCTCCGCAGTCAGAAAATGTGCAATCTGATGGCCCCGCGATTAAGAAGATAAGAAAAATCCATATATAGATACAAGTTTCTTGCCAGATAGGGAAAGGGAGGAGGAGGAAAATAAATTTAGGGAAGAATTAAAGCAAGAATGGGCTAAAAAGTAAAACGCGTTGAAGGAAGAAGAAATTGAGATCACATTCAGTTATTGGGATGGATCTGGCCATCGTCGGAGTGTTATAATGAAGAAAGGTGAATGTATCAGTGATTTAGAGATACTCCAGTGTCACTTTTGGAGTAACATTGGCGTGATATATAATGTTCTGCTGCATAAATTTAATTTTCACATACAGGTAATTCTATCTATCAGCTTCTTCAGAGATGTTTAGAAGTTCTGAAGCATGAATTCAGCGAGCTTAAAACAGTAATGGCAGATCAGTTAATGTATGTCAAGGAAGATCTTATATTACCGCACCATTAGACGTTTTACGATTTTATTGTAACTAAGGTAAATATACTAAATGATAAAACTTATGAAGCAATATCACAATGTTGGCATGTTATTTTATTTTACTTAGGTATTTATCACGATTGAAAGAATACTTTGTATAATTCTCCTTTATGTTATTTTAGATCATGATACGAGAGGAACAAACACATTTTTCCAGCGAGTAGATGGGAACCTTTTGATCCAACGAAAAGTTACGACAAGTATACAATGTCGGATAAAAATAGGAAGAAAGATAAAATTTGATAAACTTATATTCAACGAATTGTCCAATTTTGTTTAAAGGATTCAGATTCAAAAGACTGTAATTTAGTAGAGCTACATAATCGAGTAAATGAATTAAATATCGCATAATTGAATGAATTAAAATGACAGTTCTTAAAAATACAATGTAGCTACAACATATATATAATATATATATATATTACAATCTTCTTTATAATGAATCAATTGTATGATGAAACAAAGATGTTTATCTGGTTATTTATAATATTTACAGTCCTTTGAATCTGAATCCTTTAAACGAAATTGGACAATTCGTTGATTATAAGTTTATCAGATTTTATCTTTCTTCCTATTTTTATCCGACTGTATACTTGTCGTAACTTTTCGTTGGATCAAAAGGTTCCCATCTATTCGCTGGAAAAATGTGTTTGTTCCGCTCGTACCATGATCTAAAATAACATAAAGGAGAATTATACAAAGTATTCTTTCAATCGTGATAAATACCTAAGTAAAATAAAATAACATGCCAACATTGTGATATTGCTTCATAAGTTTTATCATTTAGTATATTTACCTTAGTTACAGTAAAATCGTAAAACGTCTAATGGTGCTGTAATATAAGATCCTCCTTGACATACATTAACTGATCTGCCATTACTGTTTTAAGCTCGCTGAATTCATGCCTCAGAACTTTTAAACATCTCTGAAGAAGCTGATAGATAGAATTACCTGTATGTGAAAATTAAATTTATGCAGCAGAACATTATATATCACGCCAATGTTACTCCAAAAGTGACACTAGAGTATTTCTATCATATATATATATATATATTAGGGTGATTCAAAAAAATCCTTTTTTTTTTATTTTTCGCGAGTCACCCCAAAATATCAAAGCTTACCTAAAAAAAAAATTTTTCCTCAAAAATTGAGCAAAATCGAACAAGTTTTAGAGGTCGCTACCAGCGATTTTCAATATTTTCGATTAAAAAATCGGTTTTTTTTTTAATGTTCAAAATTGCATAACTTTTCGAGTTTTAAGGTAGTTGTATCGCGACAGTATTAGTCAAAAATAATGGTCACACTGCATACGATAATATACGGAAAACTCTACTTATCTGTGTAAAACTTTTGACTAAGCTGTACCGTTTTCAACCAATCCTGTATGGTCTTACCAATCTGGCAACACTGTATGCTCGCGACTCGCGTCAGTAATGTCAGTATACTATTGAAGTTAGCTCGCGATGCTCGCGTTATTGAGATTATTGAGATTATGCTATTGAGGTTATTTTGAATTAGAAGAAATATAAGCGAAAATGTCTGTTGTACGTTACAAAGGAAGATTAATGAAAGAAAAAGTATTGAAGAAAAGACTTAAAGCTTTAGCGGCAATGTCTGAAGCGAAGAAAAAGAAAAAGTCCTGTCAAGAAGACAATCATTTATGTGTTGGAAGGCGTATTGTAGAAGTGTCCGAGCTTGCCAAAAATCTAACTTGCTGTTACTGTGAAAAAGATCTTTCACTTAAAAATGTAGTAAACGAAAGACGACTTGGTTTAAATTCAATTTTGAAAGTACGTTGTCGGGATTGTTCTACATTTACAGATGTTGCTACAGGAAAAATTCATACATCAAAAGATAACTCTAAACACAGTGATGTAAACACAAAAATTGTATTAGGTAAGTTATAGTCAATACATTTTTTCCATTCGCAAACATTGTATCTGTGTAATTGTTATTAATTATTACATAATTTATCAAAATTAATATGTTGATTTAAACTTCTAACTTATAAATGACAGGAGCTGTACACGCTGGAGTTGGGTGCTCGGGTTTAAATAAAATACTGGCTTGTATGAATATACCATCTATAACACCACATTTATTCAAAAGATATGAACGAGAAGTTGGACTTGCAATAGAAGAAGCTGCTAAAGAGAGTTGCAAGCAGGCTGCAAAAGAGGAACGACGATTAATTGTAGAAAATGTTGAAAAGCTCTGTCAAGAACTGTAAGATTTTGTTCTTTCATTTTTATTTCGAATAGAAAAACAGGAAGACAAAAATATGTTTTCTATAAGTGTCTTATACATATGTGTAATAATATGTAATAATATGTGTCTTATGTATATGTTATGTATACGTAATTGATAATTATTAAACTTAATTGATATGTATTAATAATAATAAAATAATTGATAATTATTAAACTGATTTGTATATGTATTAATAATAATAAAATAATGTATTAATAAATCTGATTCTTTTTTTGTCAATAGGCCAGACGAAGTAGCTCACGAAATTTATTCTAACTTGATACCTTTAAAACCTGCATCCAAGGATGCAAATCTTTCAATGCAAGAGAGCTCTACCCAGTCCGTCCTACCACCAGTAATATCGTCAGATAACACTTTTCCTCTAAAAAATCTTTGTACACCTAATTATAACAATGTAAATACTAATTTGGACGTAAATAATTTTGACGCAGCGATAGGTAATATTATTAACATAATCGTCTCTTATGACATGGGTTGGAGTAAGCGTGGGAACGGAAGAAGCTATGATAGTCTAAATGGTTATGGTGCCATAATTGGTTTTTTGACTGGGAAAATTTTAGACTTTAGAACACGGAATCGAAAATGTAAATTATGCGATAAGGGCCGAGAAAGAAAAGACCATGATTGCCGATTAAATTTTTATGGAAGTGCTAAAGCTATGGAAGCTGATGTAGGTGCTGAGCTTGTAAATAAAAGCACTATTTTAAAAGAAACAGGTCTAAACGTTCGAGTGTTGATCGGTGACGAGGATAGTTCTACAATCGCAGCCGTTCGTCGTGGAAATGACGAAACAATATTCAAGTTAGCCGATAATAATCATCTTAAAAAACATTTTTCAAAAGATTTATACGAACTACAGAAAACATTTAAAGAAATGAAAAAACGTGATGTAATTCCTCATTTAAAAAAATGTTTTAACTATGCTGTAGCACAAAACAAAGGAAAAAGTGTAAAATTAGCCAGTACTTTACGTACAATACCTGACCATGTATTTGGCAAACATGAAAACTGCGGCGCATGGTGTCACCGCGATTCCAATGACAGTAATACTCAAAAACAGACGATACTATTGAAAGATTCTAAATTATATACAGCATTATGTGCTATTTTTTCAAAATATGCTGATAACTCAGCAAAATTCTCAGTTGCTGCTAGCAGTCAAGCGAACGAAAGTTTAAATAACATTATGGCACATAAAGCTCCAAAGAATAGATGTTACAGTTTGAGTGAATCAGCTGATTTTCGTTGGGCGAGTGCTGTTTGCGCCAAAAACGATGGACAACAATATTTGCCTCGTGTTTCAGCTAAATTATGTATTTCGCCCGGTAAACATATGGAATCTTTTGCTATAATGCAAGATAAACAAAGAGCACGAAGAGCTGAGTTAGCAAAATTACAAAGTACAAAAAGTCGTCGTAATTTAATGAAAAAAATGCGAGAAAATTTAAGGAAAAGAACAGAAAAAATTGAAGGAATACAATACCTGCCAAACTGTGGTCTTGAGATAGATGCTGGAAATTCAGACAGTGTAGATATCAATAATGAAGTAAACAAGACAAATATAGCAATCGATTCCTGTAAAATAGTTTACTTTGATTTAGAGACTACCGGTTTTGAGAACTCTGCGGATATTTTACAAATTGCTGCAAAAACAGAAGGTCGCACGTTTTCGGTATACATTGAACCTACACAAACTGTGGTATCCTATGCTTCTTATGTGACTGGCTTAAAAGTTATAAATAAAGATCTTTTTTGGCGTAATGTAAGGGTACAAACAATTCCATTAAAAGATGCTCTTGAAAGTTTTAAAGAATTTCTTAATATTTCATCTAAACCGTCAGTCTTAGTTGCTCATAATGTTCAATTCGATGCTAAACACTTGCTTCAAGCAATAATACGTCATTCCATGATAAACGATTTTAAATCTATCATTAATGGATTTTCCGATTCTGAAATTTTGCTACGGAAACGATTTCCTGATCGAAAAGGAAAAGGACAGTTCAAATTATCAAAGCTAGCTGAAGATTTGCTTCCAAAAAAGAATACTAATAATTTTCATGAAGCATTGTTTGACGTAGAAGTGCTAGAAGAACTTGTATGCTTATATATTTCAACAACAGATTTGCTTAACAACAGCAAATCTTATACTGAATCAATAAATAAAATAATAGGAGCTCGAAAAGTAGCAGAAATAGTACTAACCTTAGATGTTTTAAAAGAGATAATTTCTGAAGGAATGATTAAAAAAATTGCTCAGGCCGGGATCACGTATAATACTTTACAGGATATTTATAAGCAAAAGGGCGAAATTGGGCTGAAACAATTTTTATCAGAAAAGTCGACCGATAAAAAAGTTCGCGTAACAAATAGATCGAAAATATTAAACAATATTATTAATTATGTAAAAGATCATGTTAACTAATTTGTATCTTATTCTACAATTGTTTCATTTAAGGTTTATAGTTTATATATGGTGCGTTTTCTACAACATGCGACACAAATCTCGTTCTGTTTTTTTTAATATTTTATAAAAGATTAATAAATACGTTGTATTACTTTCAGTACGTTATATTCGTCGTTCTGTTTTTTTCTTAAATATTTTATAAAAGATTAATAAATACGATGTATATTACTTATAGTACGTTATATTTGTTGTGCTCAACATTAATATAAATAAATTTACAGTTCTACATGCAATACCTATTATTTTACCTATTATAAAATAAATTAGTACGGTATAGAATATAGGCAATCTGAACTACCTTCATGTGCAGTGTTGCCAGATCTTTACAGGTTAGCTGTCGTATGCGTCCACCGCTATAAGAAATTGTGTACTTTGCGTAGCAATTGCTTCAAAACTAGGTAGACAAGGGTCTTGTACTTTTGTAATAATATTTTTACAAGTCTCTTTTGTTATCTCTTTATTTTTCATCAAAACCGTATGAGTAGTTTGATCGCTACAATTACAAACGTGATATGGGAAGCTGTTTTCGTCCTACGATACATGTAAAAAGTGCTAAGTTTGACTTCCATTATTTCAACTTTGGTATAGTCAACCTTTTTCTACTTGCACGTGTGTGTAGAGCGTGTTTACATTAATATGCTATTCAAATTTTAAAAGATTCCTATGAAAATGGGTTTTGCGACACAACTACCTTAATGATAAAGACATGAAATTTTCAGGGAATCTTTGTCAATTCATGTAGTTTATGAATATCGATTTAGAAAATTTATTTTCGGAAACAATTTTTTTACATTTCTTTTGTTTATAATAAAAAAATAATCGTCTATAACAAATAGGCGCCAGCGATCTGGGACATGGTTTTGACTTTAAATTACATCTAAGTAATCCAAAAATACATTTCAATAATCAAATGCTTGAACATCGGTGAATTTGTTGCTGAAAATTTGTTTAAACAACAAATTCAAAAAATCACGTTACCCGTAATGTAGAAATAACGCATGTCATAATCTTTATTTAGGTGTCTGTATTGCATTCCAACTTTTGTTTTCAAATTTAAGTTGATAGAATAATAAATTATCCAAATGCTACATATTCAATAATTTTTTGTTACAACATCAACTTCTTTTCTGCCTAATACAATAACACCATTCAATTTTACGAATTGCAATTGTTTTTTACTGCGACTCATATTTGTAAAATGGATAGATTAATAACAATGCTACTTTTTTGTTATTTGTCATAATAATTTTATTTTCAAAGAACAATAAGTATATCTTACAGTTTCGATCAAAAAAGAGGAGTCGCGTTGGTTCAAGAGTTCAACGCAATCCATTCCAAAGACGAGAAGCAAAAGCAAGCAATAATACTTGTGGAGTCGTATAGCATCGAAAAAATATCCCAAACTCAAACAAAAAAACAATTATCAATGCCATTGAGAAAAATTAAAGCGTAAGGACCTGTTCCCTAAAATGTGAAAAACTTACCGTGTAACATGAAATAATTAATGTGCTATAAGTTTTTTGATCGAAACTGTAAGATGTACTTATTGTTCTTTGAAAATAAAATTATTATGATAAATTACAAAAAAGTAGCATTGTTATTAATCTATCCATTTTACAAATATGAGTCGCAGTAAAAAAACAATTGCAATTCGTAAAATTAAATGGTGTTATTGTATTAGGCAGAAAAGAAGTAGATGTTGTAACAAAAAATTATTGAATATGTAGCATTTGGATAATTTATTATTCTATCAACTTAAATTCAAAATCAACTTAAATTTGACAACAAAAGTTGGAATGCAATACAGACACCTAAATAAAGATTATGACATGCGTTATTTCTATATTACGGGTAACGTGATTTTTTGAATTTGTTGTTTAAACAAATTTTCAGCAACAAATTCACCGATGTTCAAGCATTTGATTATTGAAATGTATTTTTGGATTACTTAGATGTAATTTAAAGTCAAAACCATGTTCCAGATCGCTGGCGCCTATTTGTTATAGACGATTATTTTTTTATTATAAACAAAAGAAATGTAAAAAAATTGTTTCCGAAAATAAATTTTCTAAATCGATATTCATAAACTACATGAATTGACGAAGATTCCCTGAAAACTTCATGCCTCTATCATTAAAACTCGAAAAGTTATGCAATTTTGAACATTTGAAAAAAAAAACCGATTTTTTAATCGAAAATATTGAAAATCGCTGGTAGCGACCTCTAAAACTTGTTCGATTTTGCTCAAATTCTGAGGAAAATTCTTTTTTTAGGTAAGCTTTGATATTTTGGGGTGCGTCGCGAAAAATAAAAAAAGGTTTTTTTAATCACCCTAATATATATACATTCACCTTTCTTCATTATAACACTCCGACGATGGCCAGATTCATCCCAATAACTGAATAACATAAAAGAAAATTATACAAAGTTATTTTTAATGATAAATACCTAAGAAAAACTTTTCCGGCATGTGATTCCTCGATTTCAACAGAAGCATCGTACATAACACGAATATCATTGTGAACGTCATTCAAAGAATTGCACGTGTCGAAAAATCCAATGCCCAATCTAACAAACCCGATCATTTATCTTCTCATTTCTCACAAAAATTAAAGGAAAATGCTAAATTTATCTTTAAAAATAGGCAAAATTCAAGCAGCTGTAACTTTGTTAAAAATAAACGAAATTTAAATTTTAAAAAAGGATTTTAAAGCTTGAAATTTCTACTTTCGAAAGGTTACTATTATTTTTTAGTTTCTGTGAGTTTGATAATTTTTACATATAAAAAACTACGAGCTGGACGAAATAGAAAATTTTTCTCTCACTTTGTGGGCCTGTCACGTGCACAAAAAAAAATCTGCGAAAATTTTCGACTTCCTAACATGAAAGCTTGAAGTTTTTCTTGCAAAATCTTTTTTTACGATGATTTTTTTAAAAGAGTTATGAGCAATTAAAGTCAAAATGCTCATTTCTTATTCAATCCACGATAGCTCAGCAACAAAAAATCGTAGAAACATTAAAAAACAAAGATTTTGTAAGGAAAACTTCAAGCTTTCATGTTAGGAAGTCGAAAATTTTCGCAGATTTTTTTTGTGCACGTGACAGGCCCACAAAGTGAGAGAAAAATTTTCTATTTCGTCCAGCTCGTAGTTTTTTATATGTAAAAATTATCAAACTCATAGAAACTATAAAATAATAGTAACCTTTCAAAAGTAGAGATTTTAAGCTTTAAAATCCTTCTTTTAAATGTACAGATCCTTGTTGTTGAACATACATAAGTGTTATGTTTACATACTATTATTAGACATACTATCATCTAAGGATATACTATACTAGTACATGTTTATAACATATTACGCTGAGTTATATTTGTATTCTATGTCGCAAAATATATATGTTATAAACATGTACTGTTTAATGCTTATATGATCCCTAATACTACAAAAAGAAATGATATCACAACAAAATTACCTTTCAAAAAAAAAAGGTAAAAAAATGGCGTTAAGTATACGCTAGCTCGAAGAAAGTGGTTATCTAAAAAAAAACCGATGAGGTATCTTTGTACCTAAAAAAAACTGATGTGGTATGTTTGTACCTAAAAAAAACCGATGTGGTATGTTTGTATTTTCACAAAAATAAATGATATCTATAAATTGTGTCAATTATAAAATGAATACTTCTAAAAAACCGATGTATGTTTGTATTTTCACAAAAATAAATGATATCTATAAATTGCATTAATTATAAAATGAATATATATTCTTCGGAAAATAACTGTTGTATTATTTTTAAAAAATATCTTTGTATTTAAGTGTCTTCTTACACAAGTCATAATAGCTTCAATTTTCCTTACAGCCATTATAATATAACCAAATTCCGTTACCTAACTCAACCCAAGTGATATGTATCTTTTTAAATAAATGTTTTCTTGATTGATCTTTTAATAAATCTTTAAATTGCGTTAATCAGAAAGAGAAGATACAATTACAAAATTTTTAATCCAACACAGGAATACAAGGTATTTAAATGCAAAGATGTTAATCGCAAAGATTAAAAACTGTTAAAGAAGTAACAATAAAAAATGCAAATATTTTATTGAAATAAAAAAAAATTTCGTACAAATACTTAACGCTGCTTTTTTACTCCAGTCACAACAAAATTACCTTCTTTAAAAAAAGGTAAAAAAAAGCGCCAAGTACACGCACAGCATGTTAGCTCGAAGAAAGTGGTTATGGAGTAAAAAAGCAGCGTTAAGTATTTGTACGAAATTTTTTTTTATTTCAATAAAATATTTGCATTTTTTATTGTTACTTCTTTAACAGTTTTTAATCTTTGCAATTAACATCTTTGCATTTAAATACCTTGTATTCCTGTGTTGGATTAAAAATTATGTAATTGTATCTTCTCTTTCTGATTAACGCAATTTAAAGATTTATTTAAAGATTAATCAAGAAAACATTTATTTAAAAAGATACATATCACTTGGGTTGAGTTAGGTAACGGAATTTGGTTATATTATAATGGCTGTAAGGAAAAATGAAGCTATTATGACTTGTGTAAGAAGACACTTAAATACAAAGATATTTTTTAAAAATAATACAACAGTTATTTTCCGAAGAATATATATTCATTTTATAATTAATGCAATTTATAGATATCATTTATTTTTGTGAAAATACAAACATACATCGGTTTTTTAGAAGTATTCATTTTATAATTGACACAATTTATAGATATCATTTATTTTTGTGAAAATACAAACATACCACATCGGTTTTTTTTAGATACAAACATACCACATCAGTTTTTTTTAGGTACAAAGATACCTCATCGGTTTTTTTTTAGATAACCACTTTCTTCGAGCTATACTTAACGCCATTCTTTTACCTTTTTTTTTGAAAGGTAATTTTGTTGTGATTTAGTTATTGGGATGGATCTGGCCATCGTCGGAGTATTATAATGAAGAAAGGTGAATGTATCAGTGATTTAGAGATACTCCAGTGTCACTTTTGGAGTAACATTGGCGTGATATATAATGTTCTGCTGCATAAATTTAATTTTCACATACAGGTAATTCTATCTATCAGCTTCTTCAGAGATGTTTAAAAGTTCTGAGGCATGAATTCAGCGAGCTTAAAACAGTAATGGCAGATCAGTTAATGTATGTCAAGGAGGATCTTATATTACAGCACCATTAGACGTTTTACGATTTTATTGTAACTAAGGTAAATATACTAAATGATAAAACTTATGAAGCAATATCACATTGTTGGCATGTTATTTTATTTTACTTAGGTATTTATCACGATTGAAAGAATACTTTGTATAATTCTCCTTTATGTTATTTTAGATCATGGTACGAGAGGAACAAACACATTTTTCCAGCGAGTAGATGGAAACCTTTTGATCCAATGAAAAGTTACGACAAGTATACAGTGTCGGATAAAAATAAGAAGAAAGATAAAATCTGATAAACTTATATTCAACGAATTGTCCAATTTCGTTTAAAGGATTCAGATTCAAAGGACTGTAAATATTATAAATAACCAGATAAACATTTTTGTTTCATCATACAATTGATTCATTATAAAGAAGATTGTAATATATATTGTAGCTACATTGTATTTTTAAGGACGGTCATTTTAATTCATTCAATTATGTGATATTTAATTCATTTTCTCGATTATGTAGCTCTACTAAATTACAGTCCTTTGAATCTGAATCCTTTAAACGAAATTGGACAATTTGTTGAATCTAAGTTTATCAAATTTTATCTTTCTTCCTATTTTTATCCGACTGTATACTTGTCGTAACTTTTTGTTGGATCAAAAGGTTCCCATCTACTCGCTGGAAAAGTGTATTTGTTCCTTTCGTATCATGATCTAAAATAACATAAAGGAGAATTATACAAAGTATTCTTTCAATCGTGATAAATACCTAAGTAAAATAAAATAACATGCCAACATTGTGATATTGCTTCATAAGTTTTATCATTTAGTATATTTACCTTAGTTACAATAAAATCGTAAAACGTCTAATGGTGCTGTAATATAAGATCCTCCTTGACATACATTAACTGATCTGCCATTACTGTTTTAAGCTCGCTGAATTCATGCCTCAGAACTTCTAAACATCTCTGAAGAAACTGATAGATAGAATTACCTGTATGTGAAAATTAAATTTATGCAGCAGAACATTATATATCACGCCAATGTTACTCCAAAAGTGACACTGGAGTATCTCTAAATCACTGATATATATATATATATATATATATATATATATATATATATATATATATATATATACATATATATACCCTAACAGCAAATGTATATTCTGAGAATGTTCAAAGGATATCGTAAAGTATAAGATATTATAAGGATGTTCTCGGTATATTAAGACATCCTTAGTATATTCTAGAGATATACAGGATATTATTGCTGTTAGGGTATATATATTATAACACTCCGACGATGGCCAGATCCATCCCAATAACTGAATGTGATCTCAATTTCTTCTTCCTTCAACGCGTTTTACTTTTTAGCTCATTCTTGCTTTAATTCTTCCCTAAGTTTATTTTCCTCCTCCTCCCTTTCCCTATCTGGCAAGAAACTTGTATCTACATCTGGATTTTTCTTATCTTCTTAATCGCGGGGCCATCAGATTGCACATTTTCTGACTGCGGGGATTTTTTGGCATCTTTTCTTCGCCGCTAGCGCTCTTTCCTTTTCCTGCTCTTTTTCACGTTCCATCTATATCAAAGCATCAAATACACGTACAAAAACACAAATTATATGAGATAATCGGGATCATAAGAAGATTGTAAGAAATTACTTGTGACTCTTGTGAGTATCAAGACTTGTGAGATGTTCGCTCAATTTAACGGCGGCTTTTCTCTTCCATTCCGCGTGACCGACGGTACATGCCCATTTCGTGACATCTAGCCTTAACATCTTTGTGATATCGTCATCATTATGATTTTTTTCGTATCCTATCTTCTGAAGAAGCCCATCGAAAATTCCTGATATGTATAACTAGATGACATTCAGAGCACTGAGCAGAAATCATATAATGTGTATAAACCGAACATATAACATCGTGTTATTTTTACATTAATAGGAAAATTATTACACATTAACTCAATAAGCGTTAAACTTGCATACATAAGTGAATCTCGCGTTTTATGTAAAATTTTGTAAAAAACCGGTGACCTAACCTATGTTTACGCGAGCGTTACTTCTGTAGCAACTTATGATACGATAATTCCTCCGCGTAAACGAGAGATTTTATAGTAACTACGATGATATCGTATAAGTTGTTACAGAAGTAATACTCACGTAAACAACTATACTATAATTTCTGTCACATGTACTTAGTCACGTATAAAAGAGTCACGGTGCGGTCTCGCTTCGCGTGTACTTGACGTGATATGATATATATTATATATTATAGGATAATTACATGTAATATATAAAACAATTACCTTGAATCGCGTACGCGATAAAGATCACGTATACTACGTTTACGCGAGCGTTACTTCTGTAGTAACTTACGATAATTCATCACTCGTTTATGCGGAGTAAATTATCGTAAGTTATATACAAATCCCGTTTACATGAAGAACAATCCCGTTCACGCGAACGAATTATCGTAAGTTACTACAGAAGTAACGTTCGCGTAAACGTAGTAATGGTCGGTCTCGTTACGAGCGTATTTGGCTGTCACTACCGTGTCTCTTGACGATAGGTTAAGACTGACTGTGACAGCGCGCTGAACGCACTGTCTGCACTGCGCGCAGCACACACACGTATATTATATCGAAACTGGCGATACCAGCACCGTCAGTGTCGAAAAAGTGAAAGTGACATTTCTCTGATTCCTCTGATTGGTTGAGAGACGTCGGCGTTAGAAGTACTACTATAAGTATCTTGAAATTTTTCACATTTCGACTTTTGCGTCGCAATATCTCCGCTCGTAGGGCACGTAGCGGAAAATATTATAGGAGATACCCCCCCCCCCCCCAATTCGAATCCCAAGCTATCGATCAAGCCTACTTAGAACTTGATCCGTTCACTCGTTACATGAAATCTCAACATCTCGAGTACTCGCAACCCGTCGCGTCGCGTAAAAGAGTCACGATCGGTCTCGCTGCGCTGTGGCTTGACGCGAGACACTACCGTGTCTCTTGATATGACCCCGCACGAATTGTTATCTGGGTATATATATATATATATATATATATATATATATATATATATATATCCAATACACGATATACATATATATACTATAGCCCAGTAAAATGACAAAATTTGGAGGAAATAATTCGAACAGGGCTGAAACTTTGTAAACAGGCTTGTTTTAGGGTACTATTTAACATATTAAAAGTCCCCATGTGTAGACGCTACGTTGCGGGCAGGGGAGGGTCCAAAAGGTCCAAAAAACCAGTTTTTCGCAAATAACTCGGAAAATATTAACTTTACGGAAATTTATGTAGATATAAAAATTGTAGCTTACAAAATTCCGCACAATTCCGTTTTTGATTCAAGTCTGTACGACCAAATGGAGCAGAGATAGAATTTTTTTAAACACCGGTAGTTTTGCGACGCAACGAAAACGCGTACGCGCGTTGCGCATGTATATATGCGTTCATATATATATGAAGTAATGAAAAAAGGTGAAAAATTATTATCCACATATTTGTTACGTCCAACCCCGAGATTAGGATAAGAAAAGCTGGGAAGCAAGGGAAAGGCTAACCAGAGGGGTCGGGGTAAGGAAGGACGCAACTAGACCCTTAAGAATACTGCTCGCAGGTATACGCTCTGAGGCGCGTGGCGCGAGCCGAACGCACCTTTCAATGGCTCAGGAAGGGTCAACGTCCGTGGAGACGGTAGGACGCCTTCCGTGAGCGGTGCGATCGTCGGTCCTCTTTTAAGTCAGGGAATTTAATCCCTTTAACTTAGGATCGGACCTCGTGCGATTTCGAGAGGAGGATGGTACAGAGTGTGAGGTCTTAAATTAAAGAATGAATGGAGATATCAATAACATAAGTATTTATTTATTCGACATTAAAGAGTGTTTTAAATGAATAATTATAAATTAGGTAGACAATTAATAAGAATGCGGGAAAAATAAAAATCGAATACATTTAATATAAGATTAAAAAAAATATATACATCTATTAAATTTAACGCAGTATAGGTTAATTTAGGGTTATAATCTCGGGATCTGTTTCCTCGAGAGAAACGGTAAGGCGGTCGACGGGGTTGGGGATGGTCCCCTGGAGGAGGAGGGAGAATCGGGAGGTTTGAGGAGGGCGGCGGGATCGCGGTTGACGGGGACCACGCGATATGGGGCCACCCGACAAACCGGACGAGAAGGTGTGGGGGAAGGGCGAGATGGGAGGATGATAGGGCGAGATGGTACGACGGGGCGACACTGCTGTGAGGAACAGGGTTCCTCTGAGAAGGCTGGTAGGGGCGGTGGGGCGGCGAGACACGGAGGACCAGGCTGTGAGGAACAGGGTTCCTCCGCTTCTTTGCGCGCCCGCTTATGGCGACGTCTCTCGTGTTTCGCGGCGTTTCGCGACTTCTTATGGGTGGGGCCGGCCGAATCCACTACAAATTAGCGGATTGTTAATATTTAAATCCGTCAAGTGCGGGGAAGTCACCTCAGGTTTTGGAGATTAAATCTAAGGAGTACTTCGAGTCCACCAACGAGTTAGCTAACTCAAAGCAATATACCTCGAGTCCACCGACCCAGCTAACCCAAGGCAGTGTACCCCGAGTCCACCGACCCAGCTAACCCAAAGCAGTGTACCCCGAGTCCACCGACGAATCAGTTAACTCAGAGCAACATACCTCGAGTCCACCGAGCCAGCTAACCCCAAGCAACATACCCCGAGTCCACCGAGCCAGCTAACTCAAAGCAATGGAGATTATTCGGAATCGACCGATAAACCGGCTAATTCGGAACAGGGGTAGTAAGAGGGATGGAAGGGTTATACTGAGAGACTTCCCTAACGAGTGCATATATAAAGAAAAAAAAGGGGAGCTGATATATATATATATATATATATATATATATATATATATATATGTGTGTGGTGTGTGTAGGACTTACTACTTGATGAGTTTGATGACACCGTTGATGACTGCGCGTCGAAATGACCCTTGGTTGAGGGAAGAGACGGAATCAGTTGTATGCGGTCAGATGTGTTGCACTGACTCTAACGATAAGTGTTGAATCGTGACTCAAAAGCGGAAGATATCACGATTGTAAAGCTGAGGAAAACACGAGACTAAGCTTGGGAGGCTTGAAGAGACTTAGAAGCTTTTTTGAGGGAGTGCCGCAATGTCGGGGTTTATATAGGAAAATGTAAGGAATGGAAGGGGTGGATTTCATTTGGGGTGTGTCTGGTTTTCATTTTTGGGACTTTTGGTTGGTGGGATTCTTCTAATTTTTATCTAGAGGATTTCTTATTGGGCGAGACGTTTCTCACCCAAGAGCCAGATCTTAAGTTTTCGCCTATCCTAGAAGTTAGAGACGGTTATCGATTTTTCCGGTTTTCCATTGGTGGGTCCCCTCGTAAGGCCCCCACTGTCTAGTTGGGGGTGTAACAACATCGCTTCTTCCAGTGACTCATTTGTTATCGATTACCGCCGATTCTCTTTTGTTAGGGTCCCTTATTTATCTCGCGACCCTGTTTCAATGTTGACAGACGATGCATATCCTTCTAATAGTCCTATCACAAACAGAGACCTCCGCCGCGTGCCCTTAGATTACTAAAACCACGTTTTAGATTTCGTCTCTGTTTGTCGGACATTGCGTGGGTAGTTTTGGCATAGTCGCATGATGCGATAAAGATCCCAAGTAAACTCCATTTGGGATTAAGCCCCTTTTTGGCGCGTCGTGTCGCCGGGTTATAGTTATGGGCCATACTAACTTGATAAAATTCCGATCACATATGCCCCGTCTGTCAATATTTCGTCATCTGGAAGGTTGCTTTTTAGTTGCCCACACAAATAGCTAGTTTGATCATAAAAAAAAGGAATGTGAGGAGATCAAGGCTCGCTCGCCGATCGATAACCGTCCGTGCCTAGTTTACCTATCATAATCTTAAGGCCTATCTTAAGCCCATAGCAATTTCCGCGAAAAAGGGAAATCGTGGAGTTCGCAGGACGTAACACATTTTTGGACTAAAATGTTAATTTAACAAAAATTTATTTTTTTTCTTCAATATTTAAACGCCTGTAACTCATCAACGTTTCAATGAAAAAAGGTCTACGACGTCTCATTTTAAAGATAATTAAAATATCTTCAAGAAAAATACATAACATTACTGCCGCCAACCAATCAGAAAAAGTTATTTTCCAAAATGCACTCAAAAATGACATTTTTATATAAAAATTTTTATATAGAATTTCTATTTAGATAGATAGATAGAATAAAAATTTCTATATAGAAACGCGTGGGACACGAAAGTGCATGATTGGAGGATTACGTCAGTGTTGTGTGAAGGTAAGTGAGAATTCTTTTTCGATAAAAATGTATTTTTGTGTACAATTTAAGCGTATTTAAAATATTTTTGTCGTTTAAAAAAAATTTGACATTCCACAGAGAACTATTATGGTTCAGACCAGGAAGAGGTGGGGATGAGGAGCATGCGATTATAAAAAAAATATAATTTTTTACATAAAAAATATCTCACACTCCAAATAGTCCAAATTCGTCTTTTCTTATTCAGAAATTCTTTTTCTGGCATCCTTAAAGTCTTTCTGTACCACTTAAAAATTACCAAATTTCTGGCAACGAAATTAAGTATTCCTATTTAATTAACAATTATCTCATATTTTTTTCTCATTCGCACTACTCTTAGCTTTAATTTGCGTGCTGAAACATTAACTTTCGTCAATTTGTTCGTGAGTTATGATTTTTTTAATGAAACAAGTCGTAATGTGCGTTTTTATATAATTGTATACACATAATTTTGTTGTAAAAAAATATTTAAATAAATAATTTCCAAATTTTCTTTACATTGATTTTTAGTCGAAGGTATAAAGATATTATAATAATTTTTGGGGAATTTTTCAGTTATATTAACATACTGAAAAACGCGTGGGACACGAAAGTGCATGGTTGGGGAATTAAGTGGCGAAAAAAACGTTGAAGAAATTAGTGTTAATTACTTTTCAAAAACTAATTAATGGTAATCTAATGCTTAATTTGTTCTTTGAATTCGTACGGTTTTGAATTTGGCGGTTAACTATCGCGTCTTTGAGCGTCAGCCAATCAAATCATCTTATTAAGCTATCATATGCGTACGTAACTTACGCGGCGTGGATGCTATAGTATGTCAACAAGTTCTATGGTTCTATAGTATCTTGTCACTTGTCAGTTCCGAATGAGAGTTGCGTAACACCGTTGTATGCACGAGGCGTCAACGAAAAGTTGATCGAAGACCGCGGAAGCGAGTAAATCGAGCTACTTCGTGGGCGCACAGGCCGCTCGGAGAGAAAAGACGACGGTGTCTCGAGTTCCTGACGGAACCAGTCGCGAATGTTTCGCTTATATTTGGGACACATTTTTTCACGCGGTAAGGCACGGCGCAACCGCGCAAAATTATATCATCTGTGATTTCCATTAGTCACATCTCATTACAAAGTGCTGCAGAACGCGACAGTGCTCGTAATGCGACAGTACCGAGTACCGAGGTACGAAAGCCGCACGCCGATCCGGCCGATCGCAATCGCAGCGTGCGTTGCCGCAACGACGAGGCCGTCGAAACGCCGACGAGAGTGTACGGTGATACATCGCACGACGAGGGTACGGTGATACATCGCACCTCCACGCCTGAGGTATTTAGCTGAAATACATTTAGGTTATGTGTGTGCGTGTGTGCGTGTGTGCGTGTGTGCGTGTGTGCGTGCGTGCGTGTGTGTGTATGTGTGTGTGTGTGTGTCTGTGCGTGCGTGCGTGTGTGTGTATGTATGTATACCTTGTAAATGGGTGTCAATGCTCTAATTTCCGTAAAGAAGATATTGGTCTCAATTTTTTTTTTTTTTAATGTAGAGTATAATTAAAGGAAGGTTGGTATTGAGTTTGGCAAAGATCGGTAAAAGGGTTTATTTTTTATAAAATTTTGAATTTTTTGAGAAATGTTTGTGGTAGCTATAACTTCCGAAAATTTTGAGATATCGGGCTATTTCTAATTCTATTATCTTCTTCGGTCTCTGTTCTACCTCTATTTCATGTATAATTTTTTTTGTACTTGATTCTTTTTCAGATGCAGAGTCAATGTTATAAGCATAGGTTGCACAGAAAAATAGAAAAAGAGAGACAGAAAAGAATTAGACGCAGTGAAGTAAAGAGAATAGTGACACAAGTCCAGAAATCATTCAGAGAGGAGTCAAGTGAATTAGATGAAAATTTAAATGAAAACTTAGACGAGTCATTAGAACCTGAGATATTTTGTGAACAAAGTCAGGAAACCGTGATTGCTTTCAATAGATTTTCATGCGACAGAATTGAACATGCAAGAGAATCTCATGACTTTGAGTATGAAATGAATAATGATAGCTTTGTTACTGATAGTGAGGAACGTGAATGGTCTAGTAGCGATAATAATGCAATTGATTACAATGAAAATGAACAGTCTGGGTCTACAAGTGACAATGATGATGGTGTTTTTCAATTTCCTAACAATGAAGCTAAAGAAGTGTATGTTACAGAAACAATCCGTGAGTGGGCATTGGAGGGGGGAATTATCTCCATGACAAAACTTAACGATTTATTGTTGAGACTGCATGTAGTGCATCCTACTTTACCGAAGAATTATAAGTCATTATTAAAGACTCCCTCTCATTTAAATATCATAGAAACGGACCAAGCTCAAATATGGTACAAATACTACGCGAGCGTTATTTCTGTAGTAACTTACGATAATTCACTCGTTTACGCGGAGTAAATTATCGTAAGTTACTACAAAATCCTGTTTACGCAAAGAAAAATCCCGTTTACGCGAAGGAATTATCGTAAGTTACTACAGAAGTAACGATCGCGTAAACGTAGTAACAGGCATACGATTTAATCTTCATGCTATGTTGTTGGAAGAATATTTAGAGACATATCATCTTTGTATTGACATTAATATGGATGGACTTCCAATCTCTAAAAGTTTACCTCGTAAGTTTTGGCCAATATTAGGTCGTCTTATTGATTCGGAAAATGAGCCATTTGTTATAAGTATTTATTTTGGAAGAACAGATTCCACAGATGTAAGAAGCTTCTTAAATAATTTTGTTAATGAAGTTGAAGATTTATTTCAAAATGGTTATATTTTCAATGAGATCACATATCCATTCGTTATAAGAAATTTCATTCTTGATGCATCTGCTCGTTCACCGGTAAAATGCTGTATAGAACATGGAGGATACGGATCATGTGAAACATGTACCTACTGTTATAGGAGAGACTGTTAGAATTCTTCCTCTACGACGTCAGAGAGAGAAAATAAAATGCAAGGTATATATTCTACATTTAGTTTTCATCTTTTGTATCATGAACTAGAGACAATCAGATTTATATGTTGACAATCAGATTTAATATGCTCAATATTTCTGTTCTCTCATTTTCACTTATAATTATAAACATATATCTTCCTATATAAATCTGATTGTCTCTACTTCATGACACAAAAGATGATTTTTTCTAAAAGTAGAAATAAAAAAAGTAAAAATCATAATTTGTGAAACATTTATCAATCTAATTATTAATACAGAAAATGATTTCTCTTTAAAAGTTGAAAAATATTTTTACTTTTTTTCCAGATTTGAAGCTTCAGTTATCTAAGGTGGACAGGAAATTGGAAGAAATAAGTTACAAAATAGATACAGTTATAATGAATCGAGGAAAACTAAACAGATGTTTGCTTCCTCAGGAAAAGAAAATACTGAAACCACATAACATGCCTTCTTTGCCTTTATGTAACGAAAGTGATGTCCAAGCAATGGAGAAATGGCTGTGTGATTCTTAAAATAACATTGCCTTGGTACGAATATTTTACTAAATTTCTTTATTGAATTTATTATTTTACTTTTTTTATGTTACCTTTCATTTTATCTGTTTTTATTTCATTTATCTTTTCTCTTGTCCAATAGCATTTAATCGTTTTTTATAAATTTCATTACTTAATAGATTAATTACATGCAAAATGATTTAATTTTATTAATAAATTCTAGTTATATCTGATTATGAAATGTATATTTTTATTATATCTCTTGACTTGTGTATATTATTATTTTTAGTGTGATTATCTTACCTCTTTTGGATCTACTAGTGATGAAAGAAAAACTGCTACCATAATTATGCAAAAAGTTATGTATAATTCCTTGGCTAGAAATTATAATTTTGATGGCCATGGTGAGAAAAGAGGCTTTAAAACACTGAAACTGTGGACAGTTATTGAAGGTAAAATCCTAATGTCTTGTTAGTTTGCTCTCTAGTTAATATTGTCTTATCTATTATCTTTTTGCAAATTTGGAATACTTTATACCAACAAACTCTGAAATAATAATCCTACAATTTTGATATACATTATACTAACTGTACTAAATTAGTGTACTAAATTATTGTACACTACTGTGTTTATATCCTTGTTGCAAATATATTTTTAAATTTATTTTTGCTGTTTAACTTAATATGGATGTCTTATCCTCTAATAATTTTATTATTTCTTGTTTTGCAGGGGCTTTATCACTTAAATTTCCGGACAGCGACCTTGATAGAGCACTTAAAACCATAAAGTCATGGCTACGAAATGCTAACGGCAGGAAACAAGAGGAATATATTGGCTCTGATAGCCATTAGGAAAACATTTTCTCTCTTTTAGTTTACGTTTTGTAGTCATCAATAGAACTATCTAAACAACATCTGAAATTGAACTTACGATAATACGATTTTAAATATAAGATCCAACTATGAATATCAGGCTTATGTCCATTTCTGCCAATGCAGATTAACGTTAATCTTGGTTTAATTTACTTTTTATCTTTTTCTAATTCTTAAAATTAAAAAAGAATAAAAAGTTAGTTAAACCGAGATTAAGGTTAATCGGCATTGGTAGAAATGGACATTTTAGACATTTAAAACTAACATCGATAACATGTCGATAAGACGTCGGTAAGACGTCGGAAAGACGGCCGTTTTTAGGTCGATGTCGACCTTAATTTAGATTAGATGTAGCTGGTCTATAGATGTAGTTTTAGACGTCGATTAAACGTCGGATCGACGTGACTATTCCGGCTGGGTTACTGGGCTACTAGAAAAATATCCAATGCAATGTTACGGAATAATAGAAACGGGCCTCGGTTGTACGCGGTGCTCTCAGCGCACACGTATGTACACGGCACACTTGTGTGCGGCACGAGAGTCATTTGTCACACACATGCTACCGACACAGTATAAGTAAGAACAGTAGGTATGGTCGTGGCCAAAAAGGTTGTCCGACTTTTTTTTATAAGTTTTGGAACGCGTTCTGTCATGTGAGAGTTGATGGTCCCTGCTCACGGCTATAACCTCAAGTTTCGCAGTGACACATTATCGGAGCGGACGGACAGTCTATACAAGGTGTCAGAAAAGTTTAGAATACCTATAGAAAAGTAAGCACGTGTATTTTGACGTAAGGAGCCCGTCATAAAGAGGAGAAAGGAGAAGAGGAATATGAGCAGAGAATGGTAAGTAAAATGACCAGTGACCAACATTAATATTAATATTAATATTAATATTAATATTAATATTAATATTAATTATCATCATACTTGCGTCCATCGTTGACTAAAAGCTTTCTTCCACGTCTCGAACCACTGTTCCTTCTGTAATATTTATGCATATTATTTTTCCAATTGTAATAAAATATACTGTTTGACATAACAGATAGAATATGATAAGATTATACGTTACATTTAATTGTAGTAAATTGAAAGTAAATAATTAACATAAAAAACATATAAAAACATATAAATATATATAAATATATATATTTATATATGTTTTTATTTTTATATATTTTTATATATAAAATTTTTACCGCGTGGATATATGCCTATACTTATCGTCTTCTTAATCGTATATATCCTTCCGCAATTTGTGAACGCAGGCTGGCTTTGTCATTTTGTCGTATTTATGTGATGTCTTCACCTGTTAGGCGTAATTTTTTCATTTTCCTAAAGGTTTAAAACAGAAATCGATTTAGTTCGTTAACGATTTTGCAATATGATACACTACAATTTCTCAATGTAAGAGAAATTTGATTAATTCAGCAGCTTACCTTATTGTTAAATTTTTGATTTTTCATACCTCTGAATTGTTTAATATTGCGTATTTCCTTCTCCTTCGGCAAGTTCTTCGAATCTCTCATTTTTTCTCTCATCTCCAAGTGCAGAATTTCAGTTTTATGAAAATTCTTACATTTTCCCACAGCAAGCTCCAACTTTTCCACAGATCCCATTAAGTATTCTTCTTCCACCTCTGTTCAACGCTGCCTCCCCTTTTACCTGCAAGCAGACAATTTAATTGAAGTTATTTTAATTTAATTTAATCTCTCAATTCTTAATTATGTTGACAAATTTTCATTAGTGTTGTGCAAAAATGTTGTTTTAAACATTAATTATCATCATACTTGCGTCCATCGTTGACTGAAAGCTTTCTTCCACGTCTCAAACCACTGTTCCCTCTGTAATATTTATGCATATTATTTTTCCAATTGTAATAAAATATACTGTTGACATAACAGATAGAATACGATAAGATTACGTTACATTTAATTCAATTAATATTAACAAGACTTATTAATATTAATATTAATATTAATATTAATATTAATATTAATAAAAGTTACATTGTTAAATTTAAAAAAGTTAATATTATTAATAAAAGTTAATATTAATATTAATATTAATATTAATAAAAGTCTTGTTAATATGAATTAAATTAATTGAATTAAATGTAACGTATAATCTTATCATATTCTATCTGTTATGTCAAACAGTATATTTTATTACAATTGGAAAAATAATATGCATAAATATTACAGAAGGAACAGTGGTTCGAGACGTGGAAGAAAGCTTTTAGTCAACGATGGACGCAAGTATGATGATAATTAATATTAATATTAATATTAATATTAATATTAATATTAATAATTAATAATTATTAATATTAATATTAATATTAATATTAATAATTAATATTAATTATTAATATTAATATTAATATTAATGTTGGTCACTGGTCATTTTACTTACCATTCTCTGCTCATATTCCTCTTCTCCTTTCTCCTCTTTATGATGGGCTCCTTACGTCAAAATACACGTGCTTACTTT